>MDKI01079913.1:0-11755 GCA_005239505.1 Nicotiana paniculata
TACCACAAGGGAACCAGCTAAAACAACCAATACTCTTTCCAAAATACCCACAACAATATTTAAATTTTAAATAACTAGGCCAAGTAGTCATAGAAACAATAATGAACATAGAACAATTAAGACAAGAATCAATTAAGTTGGCAACGGTAAAGGGATCATATTTAACATGCAATTTGCTGGTGCATGGGTACTCGTCACCTCACCTATATACCACACACATGCAAATTCACATAGCAATTAAGTTGGGGATTCCTATTCCCTCAAGTCAAGGTTAAACCAAGCACTTACCTCAATTTCGTAGGCCACTCACTGCTCAATTACAGCTTTTCCTTTTGAATTCACCTCTAACTTGCTCGAATCTAATCATAATTAACTCAATATCATCAATTTATGCTAAAGGAACTAACTTTATTGAAAAATATGACTTTTCCTAAGTTTTCTCAAAAAAAGTGAAAACCCGACCCCCGGCCCGCTTGGTCTAAACTTGGGATTCGGACCAAATTACGTTTACCCATTCAGCCATGAACCCAAATATACTATTAATTTTGAAATCCAACCTTAATTCGATGTAAAAATTCGATTTTTACAAAATTCCCTAATTCTGCCCAAACCCTCAATTTTCACCATGAAAATTCTTAGTTTTTGCTTTAAAAGTGATGCAAAACAGTAAGGAATTGAAAGAACAAAGTTTAGAATTGATTACCTATGACTTGGGGATGATAATTGTTGAAGAAAATCGCGATTAGGGTTGTAAACCTCGAAAATATGGTGAAGAAGAAGGTCTGCCCGTTTTTAAAAGAGTATTTATATTAGATGGGATGAAGACCTATGCGAGCGCACTCAAAAGGATGCGTTCGCATAGGGTAAGGGAAGGGCAGTGCGGTCGCGTGAGCCACAGTGCGTTCGCATAGAACACTGGGCTCCCCCTCCCCCATGCCGATCTAACTCTGTGCGTTCACATAGCCCAGGGTGCGTTCGCATAGAAAAAAAAAGGGGACCTCAGACTTTACACTATGCGATTGCGGACCTTCCTATACGATCGCATAGAACAACAGACCTGGAAACCAAAAAATGAAAAACCAGCAATTCTCTTTAAGTGTAAAATACCCCGTGGCCTACCCGAAACTCACCTGAGCCCTCGGGGCTCTAAACAAAACATGCGTGCAAGTCTAAAACCATCATACAGACTTGCTCGTGCAATCAAACCATGAAAATAACATGTAAAACTATGAATTAAACCTCAAAACTCATCATTTTCAACAAGAACTCTTAAAATTAATAACTCTTCAACCGGATGCCCGAATCACGTCAAACGAACTCCGTTTTTCACCAAATTTCACAGTTAACCTTTTAATATCATAACCAATCTGTACCGGGATCCGTAACCAAAATACGGGCCTGATACCAATGATTTCAAAAATTATTTCTTTTCTTTAATTCATAAATATTTCAGAAAAATTATTTCTTTCAAAAATTGATTTCTAAGGCTTGGGACCTCGGAATTCATTTACGGGCATATGTCCGAAGCCCATATTTTACTGAGGACCTCCCGGGATCGTCGGAACACGGATTCGGGTCCGTTTACTCAATATATTGACCAAAGTCAACTTTTATCAAATTTAAATTCTAGAAATTACTATTTCTCATATTTTCACATAAAAGCTTTTCGATTTCAAGCCTGGACTGTGCACGCAAATTGAGGTATCTAAAATTAGTCTATTTATGGCTATTAATCATGGAACGGAGTCCAAATTTATAAATGACCCCTTGGGCCATCGCAGATTTTTACTTGAGTTTCATCTCTATGTCTTTGATATGCATTAGGATTTCAATTATTCGACTGTTTGTTATAATGTTTTGTCCGTTTACCTTAGCTCTATCAATTAAAGTGATTAGTTGATTAACTTGACTAATTAGGGTTTGAAATTGTGCTTTCCTTTAAAACCAATATTTCCTTATCAGAATTTACCTGTTTTTTCCTTATGTGTGATGTATAATCGGGGATACTTCCCTTATTGGCCTGATTTTTGGGCTTTGATTATTATGAACGACCTATAATTAATTTCTAGACTTACTGCTTACCTTATTTAGCCCTAATCTTGTCTCCTGGTTCTCCATAATTTAAGTGATACTGACTTGATTCTGCTTGTTAACCTTAATTGACTGATTAACTGATCTTCATACCTTATTTGTGTGCAATTGATTTTCATATCTTATTTTTCTTACTCTATCGTGTGCTATTTAAACCCTCTCTTTGTTCTGATTTCAAAAAGACACACACACTGACACTAGGACTCACTTACACGCTTTTCAACTTCTTCACTTTGCAACTTAAAACTCTCGAGTTTTCTGTTTTCTCAAGAACTTAAGTTCTCTCTTTCTGTTATTCTGATTTACTGCACTGTCTGGCCAACTGAAAGCCAAGGCTAGACTCTCTGGATTCAAATCGCTGTAACATTCTTGTTTGCTTTCTTCTCAATTGGTATGCTTTAACTCTTGTCATCCTATTTTTGTTCTATGTGCTTATTTGGTTAGTTTATTTCGAAACCTCAGCATGCTTCTGTTTGCGATATGTCCATATGATTTCACTTAGTGATAAAGTAAACTAGGTTATCTCTAATGATGTGAAACCCTGTCTAATTCAGTTGTATGTTCCCTGTTCCAAACATGACTAGATATTGCAAGCATGTAATTAATGTATGGACAATTCTGTCTGTTAATTCAAGTGTCCTTGCTCTTTTGTGATTGCTTTAAATACTGGTACAATATCTATGTTTGAATAAATACCAATCTGTTTGAACCATATGCTGAATATGGATTCTTTTTATTTCTTGGTACAACTTTGTTTGCAACCATGTAATTTGAATCTGTTTGCTTCTGGAAATTAAACTGTTTTCTAAAACTGTCCCCTACCCTTTATATACTGGTTTTCAAACTTCTACTCTTAGTTATTTAGGTTCTTACCACCCCCAGTGTGAGCACTGCCTAGGGTCCTTGAGACTCCTCCGAACTCTTACACATTGGGGATGGTCTTCCACTCTTGTATGAACTGTTTCTTTAAGTGTGGTCCTGATATGAGGATTTCCCGGAACCCCTGAGGCCCTTGGGAACTTTGCCACACTAGGAACCTAATTCTATGTGCCATGGATGGATCCTCCTATATACTTCAAACTTGCTTTGCTTGAATGTCTGGTTCCCAGGTTTATATTTGGCCTATGAAGGCTCCATATGGTATAATGAATTTTGATGTGTAATTTATTCATTATTGGGTTGTAATAATATAATAATCTATGTAATAAACAGATCTGGGGTTATTAGTAAAAGTTGGGGGGGGGGGAGGGTATATATCTTTGTTAAAAAACTCGGGTAGCAATCATGCCTATAGGTCTATTGTGTTGGTTCCTTATGTGCATGCTACTGTTCATTTAGAGATCCTGCCTATAGGATATTTTTCTGACTGTTTGTGACTCTGAATCTTCATATTTTCGGTATATTAGAGACACTGCCTATAGGTCTTTATTAATTATGTATTAGAATCCATGTTCGTAGGATCTACACATATTTCCAATCTCAACGAGCATTAGTGATCATGTATATAGGATCATATTTGTATGAATTAATAAACTTTTCTGGTGACTTGTCTAAAATTCTGTCCACATGTGATTAATAAAATTCATGCCTATAGGGATTAAAAATCATTTAACTTAGATATCATGCCTATAGGAAATATAAAAAATCAATTTTCTTCAATTTAGATACCATGCCTATAGGAGACATAAAAAATCAGTTTCAACTTAGATATCATGTCTATAGGATTCAAACTAATAAATATCATGCCTATAGGGTGAAATCCGTTTGTAAACTTAGAGATCATGTTTATAGGGGTTTAATCAGTTTCAACACTTAGAAATCATGTCTATAGGAGTTAAATTAATTCTGCAAAATTAAAAAGCATGCCTATAAGATCTAAAAAGATAAAACTTGTCTTTATTAGTAATTCGCTTAGAAACCCTGTTATAGGTCTATAATTAACAGTTATAGATGACATGCCTATAGGATTCTTCTCTGGTTATCACTTAGACAAACCTATAGGGTTTCTAAGGATTATGGGCCTAAAACTGCGATATCTTGAAATGCGCCAAGATTCAAAGCTTAATAAATCAGTAGGCAAGCCAGTAGGTCCCCATGATCGTTTTAATAAATTGGTTTCTTACATTTTGTTTATGCCCATCTAGCTATCCTGCCTATAGGATCCTAACTTAATGAAATTTGCTGATTGAACTGCGTGCATTTGTTGTTACTTGTGGAGGTTAACATGAGCCCTTATTTTCTCCTTACATGGTAGTCCTATCTGAATTTTGTTTGCCTCCTAGATTTTTCTCATTTTAAGCAACATAGGTCAGTCTAGAACTACCCTAAATAGAGGTCCTAAACACCTCCAGGACCATAGGTAAGGGACGAGTAGTGAACGTATAAGGCACGAGTTAGAAGCTACTAGAATGCTTAAGTAACAACTGAAAGATAGTAATTGGGTAGTAAAGGAAATGATGACCCGTGCGCTGATACTATGTGTAGCACCCCAACTTGGGGAAAATTACCAAGTATTGCATGGAAGTGATCCTATAGGCTAAAAAACTTAGGACCCCTATTAATTCATGTTTTAAAATAATAGTTGTCTAAATTTCGTTATTTTCCTTTAAGACTAATTCTCTTAGTTAAGTTCGGCCAGGACCCACCGTTGTGAACCTCGACGGGTCCTAACACCTTCCCCTCAAGGTAATTTCGAGCCCTTACCCGATCTCTGGTGATGCAAACTAGTTTCATGAGTTAACTGCTCTAGGTGCCCTAACGCACCTTAATCCGTTAGGTAGCGACTCTTCAAATCCCATACCCCATCCCAAAAGGAAGGGAGTTGTCTCAGCGTCGAAACCCGATTTCGCGAGAAAAAGGGGGCGCGACAATACTCACACCCCCATTCTACAACATTCCATATCTTCTAAAGTCTATTAGTCTTAGACTTCTTTGAGTTCATTCAGGCTATAGTAGCTTTATATAACTTAGATAAACCGTTTGATTTTTTGCTTCACCATACAATAGCTTGTGACCTACACATATCTATTTATATTACTTGCAACCTTTCAACTTGGTTGCATCATATATTTCCTTATGTCTTTCTGGAATATCAAGCGGGACATCACATTGTTCCTAATTCTTCTTTATTCTCTTAATTAGGCTTCTCGATACCTAGACCATAGGCTGGAGGATATTCTACTGATGATGCCGCTATTATTCCTAGATATTGAATCCCCGCACTACTAGCCTTCTATCCGAAGTAAGGACTATTCACAACCTTCTGTATTTGAGTATCTCGTACGTTGTCCACCTTTACCTTACTTATCTCAAAGTCTCACATCATATCCTTTATCTTATTCATGACCTCCCTTTCACATAGGTATAATCACATCCACAACTTGAAGCTCTCTTATAATACTTGCACTTCTGGTGCATTCACAATCTAGTGGCAGCTCCATACTGGTACTCTTTGTTATAGCATGTGGCTACTGTACTATTTCTCTTGTACCTCTGATATTAAAAGTGATTCTACAATGTTCTCAATCATGATGTTTGTAACTTTCTGGGTCCAATAAGCAGACTCCTAATTTACTTAGCTGATGTAATTCTTTAGTTTCCTCTTTCTTCTGATTAGCCTTTATGTAGGCTCAAGTTATCTTCTGATTTGTGGCTCATGGCATTTAGTCATTACTTTAGCCTTTTATGGAACGCTATGGAAAACCGTGATATAGTCTTGTAATGATTCAATCCTTTGTCTATGACCTGGACCCAATTCCTTCTTTTAGCTTATACTGGAGTCCTCTACGGCTGTATATGTTACATGTATAAAACTCCAAACTCTTAAGTGCGTTTATAACATAACTAACTCTGGATCATGAATCGAATAATTCTTTTCTATCTCAGCTTTCTTCAAACGTAAGCAATTACTTTTCCTGGTCTTTCTACCCCTTCTTGCGTGCATACTTAGCTTATCTTGGTGCCCATACATATTGGAATTCCATACAACTCATATGATCTTGAATATCACTTCTAATTTTTACTTCCCGTTCATTAGCCACAGTAGGTTTCATTTTCTTATGAAGTGCATACAATGTTGTTGTGAGACTGTTGTTATAAGACCATTTCCTCCTTAGGTTACCCAGCTTAGGTTGAAGCCTTCTTTCTTATTTCCTCAGCTAATCTTTTGTTGTAGTACTTAGGGAGAACCCTTGACTCTTGTAAATCTGCGAGCTTATTACGGACCTGTTGATGTCCTTCCTTGCCTATAATTATCCGTAATTGCTTACCTCCGTGCCCCTGTGCTTGTACGATTGCTTCTGAACTGATATTTTGACTGTCTTCCCAGTGGCTTTATCTTTTATTTAGTAACATTCATACGGTAACTTTTTAACTTCCCCAACTCCTATATGGATATTTTTCAAGGATCACGATGTCATAACACTGAGGCTAAATTCCCCTTATTGGATTCCCTATGTTTATCTTGCACGATCTGTTGATTTTTATGTATTCTCTTGTCTAGACATAACTAGGCTCTTTTTGAATCAACTACTAATTGTTTGTTGGTCCATTCCCGTATCAATATTTTGCTATCTTTCTTGGGTCATTTCCTTTGTCTTAACTTACCTCTCGCACTGGCTTCTTATTAATCAATAATATCTCGGGCAAGAATCCTTACTTCCTCTCTCTGACGCCTTGTTTTCATAATGCTCTGGTATCGTAGCATGTCTGTAGGCTTTGAATAAGTGCAATCTCATCCTTTTTTCATTTTATCGCATTCTTTCTTTACCATTTCATAATTACTAGAACCACTTAATCATGGCGTAATGTCACGTCATTCCATATTCCCCCCTTCAGGGGAGTACTAAGAGTTGGAGCTACGACAATCTGCCTATAAATATTCTACCTCCTCATTTTTGGCGTCCTTTCACATCATTGATGACCCTTACTCTCCTTGCGGTAATCCTTAGTACATCCTTCTGTACTAAGGATAACGAAATTCCTTAATCGTGAGGTGACAATTGCTATAACTGTCACGTACAGTCTCTTAAGCTTAATTTTGCTCACAGTGCTTACTTAGGGAAGCGTCTTCCTGAATGACCATTCTCTGAATTTCTCATGATTCTTCTTCTGTTGTCCATTCTATTATTGCCGATACGAAATCTGAAATTCTCATGATGTTGGCCATTATCAAATCACTAAATCCCTAATTCATGTTTACTTTATCTTGTTCACCAGCCCATACTGTAACGACCCGGTCGTTCGTTGTGAGAGTTATAGCATATTTCCCCCATTTCTGCTTCTTTGTGTGTTGTTCAGCTGTGCTGGGTTGTATTGAGTTGGTAGGTTTGGGTCTGGAATGTAATTTGGAGGTCCGTGGTAGAATTAGGCTTGAATTGGCAAAAGTTAGAAAATTTGGCGATTTTGGTCGACAGTGGAAAATTAGGTATCGGGTCGGAATGAAATTTCGGAAGTTGGAGTAGGTTCGTAGTGTCATTTGTGATGTGTGTGCAAAATTTGAGGTCATTTAGATGCGGTTTGATAGGGTTCGACGTCGTTGGCGAATTTTGGAAGTTTATCCGAGGTTTAATTGGTGTTGTTTTGGGTGTTTCGAAGGTTCGACTAAGTTCGGTTAGTGATATATGACTTGTTGGAATTATTGGTTGAGTTCCTGAGGGCCTCGGTGAGTTTCGGATAGGTTTGGGTTGTGTTGCGCTCATTTTTCTTATGTTTCGACGTCGTTTCTTCAAGCATAAATGATATCATATTGAACAAACGAGCTCCGATTTCTTTTTTGATTGAAGCTTTAGATCCGTATCTTAATTACGGACCCATAGCAAAAAGAAATAGTCTAATTTGGACATCGTATGAGAATTTTACGGTCATTTTACTAAGAATTAGGTATTACAACATTGCCACTGACGGCGTATTTATAAATCTGCACTATTTGCACATATTGAAACCAGCATATCTCCTTCATTATAAGGTCAAATTGAGTGATTCAAAATCTTAACTTGACTAAAATTTCACAAGGAATCCATTGGAGGCATAAAAGTGAGTTTCGGGATCATTTGGCACGAAAAATGAGATAGAGTATCTGGTAGAAAAATATATAAAATAAGAGTTTGTTCATTCGGTCATATTTTGAGTTGGGGAGCTCGGATTTGGGCGATTTTGGAGGTGATTTTCACCATATGGATTGGGGTAAGTGTTCTCTACTCGGTTTTGGTTATATTTCATGAATCCATCTTCGTTTTTGGGATTGATTGATGATTTCAAAGTGAAATTGAGGGAGTTAGGGTTTGAGTTTTCTAGAAATTTAAGTGAGGATTTGAGGGACCAAACGGAGTCCGATTTTGACGAATTTTATATGGTTAGACATGAGAGAGTACGAGAGTTTTGATTCTTCCATTGTTGACTGATTTCGAGATGTGGGCTCGGGGGCCGGATTTTGGCCGAATTCAGATTTTTGGCATATTTTGTAGTTTTTATTGTGAAATTTGATTCTTTAACACATGTTGATGGTATTAATATGATTATGATTAGATTCGGAGCTTTTGGAGACCGATTCCAAAGATGAGGACATCCCGGAGTAGGATTTTACGTTGTTAAGGTAAGTAACAATTTTAACTCTGGCTTTGAGGGTATGAACCCAGAGAATTTGATATCATGTGATTGTTTGGAGAAGATACCCATGATAGGTGGCTGGCGTGTGGGTGTACACCTCGAGGGATTGAGACTTGGTCCATCCCGTGGGGCCTAATAGACATTATTTGTGTTTATGTATTTACTTGTTGTTGAACTTGTCTGCCTTCATGTTAGAGGTCATGCTTAGGGTTTATTCATGCTCACATTATTTGTATTCAGTCATAGAAATTACTATACATGTTTACCTCAGTCTCTATTAATTGCTAATATGATGTGATACTTGATGTGGGTTGCGTTCCCTTATTTGTTGATGATGGTGAGGCTAGTGAGGTACATGATTGAGTGAGGACGAGGGCCTGGTTGTGAGTATATTAATACCATAGTGCGTGAGTTGTTCGCGTAGCACGTGAGTTGACCGTACGGATCCAGGTATTGACATTATGGCACGTGAGTTGTCCGTGCTTAGCGCTTGGGCTTTGGGAGCCTCTCCGGAGTCTGTACATGCCCCCAGTGTGCGCAGAGTGTTGAGTGTATTGAGTGTTGAGTGTTGAGTGCGAGTGCTGAGTAATGGAGCGACATTGTTGTAAGGTTGCATTTACTTTTGTTGTTGCTGCATTTACCTGTTAAACTTCTTGGTGGCATTTACTGAGTTATGGAACTACTTGTTTATTCATGTTATTTTTAAATTGTGAAAATAAATAATTGGACTATTTTGCCTAGATCGTCACTACTACTCAGTTCTTTAGTTATTTCTATTACTACTGAGTCGGTTGTACTCATACTACACCCTGCACTTTATGTGCAGATCCAGGTGAGTTAGAGGGCAACGATCGTTGAGTTCATGCCGGCTATTTGTGGAGACTGCAAGGTAGCTGCCAGCGTCCGCAGGACCTTGTTACTCCTTTTATCATTTATTCTTTTGGACAGTTAGACAGTTTATATATCTTAGTTCATAGTTTTAGACGCTCATGACTTAGTGACACCCCAATGTTTGGAGCTCGTTTTCACATTTTCTATATATATATATATATATATATATATATATATATATATATATATATATATATATATATATATATATATATATATATATATATATATATATATATATATATTAGAGGTGATTTAGTTTATGAAAAATTTAAATGTTGGAAATGTTTTATTAATTTCATATCATCGATTTAGTAGTAATATTTTGAGAAATAGGCTTGCCTTGTTACATGATAGGCGCCATCACAACCATGGTTAGATTTTGGGTCGTGACACATATTGATCTCTATCATTATGGGGTCTAGCTTTTCCTATTGGTAATCACGTTAGAGTCACAAACTTACTTCTTGAAATGAGGATATGACTTCATGGCCTATAATCTTTTGTTTTCTTGAGGCCTATCATCTCTCGTCTCTTCCTTCAGCTGACTATGGACCCGGTAATACTGTCATCTTTTTGATCTACTGTTGTCATCCATGTATCGCATCTTACTCATAATTCTTCCTTATATCTCTTCTCATTACTCTGCTAATATTTCTGCCTATCCCTTTTCTTGTGAAAACTTCAGCAAGACATTCTTTTGCTTTTTGCTCCCCTTACTTTATCCATCGGCTCTTCGGGTTGCTCAAGCAAGACATTCTTTTGCTTTATACATACCACTGTTACTGTTGAATATAACTCAAAAAGCTTATATTCCTCTGCCTGAATTATAAACACCGTTAACCTTCATTAACTGGGCGCCTCGTACTCTTCTTCATCTTACTTTTTGTATTAGTTGAAACTTGTATTTATCTTCTGAATCTCTCATTGTCTTTCACTATAAAGGTGAATAGGTATTCTTGCTTCAAGACTCCTTATCAAGAGGCTTACACCTTTGAGTACGCGCATGATCAGCTGAAGACCTCACATTTACTTATCATACACATGATGCAAAGTTGAGTTCCTCTAACTCAACTCTTCCATAGCCATGTCTTTTACCAACCGTCTTTCTGGATGTAGGTATCATCTTATTACGAATAAAATAGAAGTTAGGAATTTGAATTCTTACAACTGAGCTCTATCACACGATCTAGAGTAAGAAGAAAGAGTGACAGTCCTAAATGCCATATAGCCTCCTGCTTATAAGTGTGGTGCACGACACAACCATAAACAAGACTCTACTAGACACGGCTTGTAGATTCCCTAGGAAAGAACCGCTCTGATAGAACTTTTGTCATGCCCTGAACCTGGGGGGAAAGACTGGCACCCAATGCCTCACCTATCCTTGCATACTAACTTGCAACTAAGGGACTCTGAACATATGATGTCATTCCGACAGGACCTGGAGCCCGAATAAATCTTCCGATGAAGAGTTTGAAGGGTTTGGTCATGGGCCACATTGCAAGACAACTGCAAATGCTGACTAAATGTCGATATAAAACTAGGCCGACAAGGCCGTCATAATTATTACAGCTGACAAACCAACCAAATATACACACTGCACTAACTGACAAGATATGTCTACAAGACTCTATTGATGGATATACTGTGATCGTAATAGATCCCCGACCTACTCATAACATATATACATATATATACATGATGTACGTAAGGCTCTAGACCCGAAAACTCCGGAAGGCTTGGAGCTTACCGATCAAGCTGAGCTCAGGCCTACCCGTCTGTCTGTCTGAACCTGCACGCATGAAATGCAGCGCCCCCAGAAAAGGGATGTCAGTACAAAATAATGTACCAAGTATGTAAGGCAATATACTGAAAGCTGAAACTAAACTGATAATACAATAACTGTAAGTAGCTGCAAGTCAAAGATAATCTGAAGATATGCTTACCTGCTGATACTGACTCAACTCTCTCAATATAGTAAGTAAAATAGCTCGCCGACCCAATAAGATGTACGTAAGGCTCTAGACCCAAAAACTCCGGAAGGCATGGAGCTTACCGATCAAGCTGAGCTCAAGCCTACCCGTCTGTCTGTCTGAACCTGCACGCATGAAATGCAGCGCCCCCAGAAAAGAGACGTCAGTACGAAATAATGTACCGAGTATGTAAG
>ML310051.1:0-37046 GCA_005239505.1 Nicotiana paniculata
TCACTTTAATTGGAAAAACTCCCATACCCCCTTGGGGTGTATAAAAAAGGAGGTGTGACAGCCACCATCGCCATAAGGTTCTTTCCTATCTACAATAGCACGACCAACATCATATCAGTTTATCACTTAACTAAAGTAATTATTTAACAAATTAAATTTTGGTATAAATGTTTACCAAGCAGAAGCCCATGAAAACTGTTAAACACGAAATAAGCATGCATGGAAGCTAGCTTAGAAATGGAAAGCCACCGTCCGGGCTCCCTTTCCTCCCTATGGTATGCTCCTTCGGCGCAGGCCTACCACGCTTCGCGCCTGCGGGCGGCAACTAAAGAGATAGCGATACTGATCGCAATTTCAGGAATAGGTTGACTTTCTTTCATTTTTGTTATGGAAAGTGAAAGTCGTTTCGTTTAGTACGAGATCGTTTCACACCTCGCGGTGCTTACACCTCTCGTTTATCGAAATTCTGTTAAAAAATGATCGACTACACTGGTGTCTTACAACAAAGTTCAAAAAGTTGTTGTACATATTATTTTGCATAGAACTTCATGTCAACTGTATACTGTTAAAATCGGGCATGCCCGATTTTACTGATTGATCGAGACCAGGGAGATGTATCGTAGATCGGCCCCGTAGTAGATCAGACTGAGGCACGAGGGCAAGGTACCGAGTTCAGGATTCGAGGTACCTGTCGAGATCGAGACTAGTAAGAATCGAGACCAAACAAGGTAGACATCGAGCAAGACTAACGATAGCGTAATAACAGAAGGCGAGATATCTGTGACTGGTCGACGATCATGGCAGAAATCTCGGAACGGATCAAATCAGGAACGGCTATTTAGCTAATCATGGGATTCCCTTCTGTAACTAGAATTGTACCATAAGTAGAACTAATCTACTATATAAAGGGTAGTTCTAATCATTTGTAACACACATTATTCTGAATATAAAAGCAATATAACACTCTCTTTAGCTTATATTCTCTTGTTCATCAATTCATTTTATATACTTTATTACTATAGTATCAGTCAGTTTGAGGGCATACTAGCTCGAGGGCTGAATTGCATTTCAACATTGGTCTGCTTTAATTTATTGTCAGTTTCTATTATTAATCATCATAGTTATCAATTCGTAATAGGTGAAATCACGTGTCCTTAAAACCACATTATTAGTTTAATTGTTTCCGATTTTAAGGGTAAACAGTTTGGCGCCCACCGTGAGGCTAAGGATAATAGTGATTGCTTAATACCGATTCCGATAACACACTTCTTTACGCTTGTTCTCGTAAGCATTTTTTATTTCAGGATCAACATGTCAAACTCACAAGCAGTACCCACACAAGTTGACAACAGCCTCGGTTTCCATGGGGAAAACGACAATATAGCCGCCCCAGGGGTCGAAGTACCTCAGGTCGGTGTCGAGGGAGTACCGGTTAAAGACCCCGTCGACGTCAGCTCCTATGTCGCCCTAAATGCCAATTTGGGCGTCGACCCCAAAAACAGCGTCCGCAGAGAAGCTCGACCAACTAGTCAAGATGCACAGGGCGACAAAGACGACGGAGTTAATCTTTGATTGATATTTGAAATGCTACAAGATCAACAAATTTCCATAGCGCAACTTCAAAACTAGAACCGGGCTTTAGGTAGAATTGAACCCGAGCCCTCACTTGAAGTTGTTCACATGGCCGAATCAGTACCGAAGAGATCGAACACCACCGAATCAGGAACTGAACCCACCTTCATGAAAATGCTCGAGGAGCTCACAAAGTGAATCGAATTAGGAGAAAAGAATATAGAGTATAATGATAAAAAGGTAGAAACATACAACTCCTGAGTTGACCAAATACCAGGGGCACTGCCGATTCTAAAGGGTTCGGATTTGATGAAGTTTTTACAGAAGCCTTTCCCCCCAAGTGCGGCTCCTAAGCCCATCCCGAAAATATTTCGCATGCCAGAAATTCCCAAGTATAACGGGACCACCGACCTTAATGAGCATGTCAGTTCTTATGTATGCGCGATAAAGGGAAATGACTTGTAGGATGAAGAGATTGAGTTCGTTCTATTGAAAAAGTTTGGAGAAACTTTATGGAAGGGTGTGATGATATGGTACTACAATTTGCCACCCAATTCCATCGACTCATTCTCCATGCTTGCAGATTCCTTCGTCAAGGCTCACACAGGAGGAATAAAGGTCGCGACTAGGAAGTCGGACTCTTCAAAGTGAAACAAAAGGACAACAAAATGTTAAGGGTATTCGTATCTCGGTTCCAGATGGAACGCATAGACCTACCCCTGTCACAGATGATTGGGTTGTCCAAGCATTTACTCAAGGGTTGAACGAGCGAAGCTCGGTAGAATCACGACAGCTAAAGCAATTTTATTGAGTATCCATTCGTGACCTGGCCGATGTGCATAATTGGTACCAGTCAAAGATCAGGGTCGAGGATGATTAGTTAGGGACCCCTTCCAGTTCCATTTATCCAAATAAGCCCGTCGACAGAATTCAAAGGGACATCGATAGAGAACTCCGATCAAACAGAGATCGATATCGACCATACGATGCAGATCGTAGAAACAACAGTACAGGGCGTAACCCCTTCCGAATGACCGAGGACAGAGCTCCCGATGGCTCATGAGTAAGAGTGGCTTCGATAAACATGTCGAGCCCACATAAGCACTAAGACTATCAGAATACAACTTCAGCATCGACGCATCAGGTATTGTATCAGCCATTGGGTGAATCAAGAATACTAGATGTCCTAAACCCCTACAGACCGATCCGATGCAAAGGACCCTAATCAAATATGCAAATGCCATGGTACTCATGGTCATAGAACCAAAGGCTGCAGACATCTAAGGGAGGAGGTAGCCCATTTTTTCAACGAGAGTCACCTTCGAGAATTCTTGAGCGACCGAGCTAAAAATCACTTCAGAGACAGGGACGCAAACAGGAAGAATGAGTAAGAATAACCACAACACATGATTCACATGATCGTTGGTGGGGTTGATATTCCACAAGGGCCCGTATTCGAACGTACCAAGGTGTCGATCACTAGGGAAAAATGGACTCGAGAATACGTGCCAGAAGGGACCTTGTCCTTCAATGACGAGGAAGCAGAAGGGATCTCACAATCCCACAATGATGCACTGTTAATATCTATCCATATATGAGTAAAATTCAGGTTAAACGTGTTTTGATTGATCCAGGAAGCTCGGCCAATATTATTCGATCGAGGGTCGTGGAGAAACTCGGACTATAGGATCAGATTGTGCCTGCAACTCGGGTTCTTAATGGATTCAACATGGCAAATGAAATCACCAAAGGTGAAATCATCTTGCCAGTCGACGTAGCCGGGACCATACAAGAAACAAAGTTCCATGTGATCGAGGGCGATATGAGATACAACGCCCAGCTCGGAAGACCATGGATTCATAACATGAGGGTGGTCCCTTGAACCCTTCACCAAGTTCTGAAATTCCCAACACCGGATGGAGTAAAAACGGTGTATGGGTAATTACATGATTCCAAAGAGATGTTCGCAATCGATGAAGTAATACCGATATCGGCGCTTTCATCAACAAAGGGATCAGAGTCAAAAGAAAAGAAGGAGGCTAAATAGCAACCACAGGTACCAGCCTCAACCCAATTGGAGGAACAAGGGACGGATGAGGATGACGAACATTGGATCCCCCGATCCTTCATAATATCCGATGACTCAGACGCCACAAAATCAACAGTCGAAGAGCTGGAGCAAGTCATACTGATAGAGTACCTACCCGAGTGAAAGGCATACCTGGGCATGGGGTTAACCCCCGAGCTCAGGGAAAAACTCATTAAATTCCTTATAGATAATATGGATTGCTTTGCTTGGTCCCACCTTGATATGATAGGTATCCCACCGGATATCACTACCCATTGATTGAGCTTGGACCCGAAGTTCCGTCCAGTAAAGCGAAGAGAAGGCCCCAGTCCGAGGTTAAACACGCATTCATCAAGGACGAGGTAACCAAACTTCTCAAAATAGGGTCCATTCGGGAAGTAAAATATCCCGAGTGGTTAGAAAACGTAGTCGTAGTCCCTAAAAAGGGCAATAAACATAGGATGTGTGTACAATAAGGACCTAAATAAAGCATGCCTAAGGATTCTTTTCCTTTGCCAACTATCGATCGTATGATCGACGCCACGGGTCGCCATGAGATTCTCAGTTTTCTCGATGCCTACTCCGGGTATAATCAATTACAAATGAGCCTGAAGGATCAGGAAAAGACTTAGTTTATCACTAAGTACGGCACTTATTGTTATAACGTAACGTCTTTCGGACTAAAAAATGCTGGTGCGACTTACCAACGCCTAGTAAATCAAATTTCAAAGAACAAATAGGGAAATCAATGGAAGTTTATATTGATGACATGCTAGTTAAGTCCCTACGTGCAGAGGACCATTTGAAACATTTGTAGGAGATCTTTGACATACTAAGAAATTACAACATAAAGCTCAACCCAGAGAAGTGCGCATTCGGGGTCGACTCGGGGAAGTTCCTCAGCTTCATAGTATCAAAACAGGGCATCGAGATCAACCCCGATAAAATCAAAGCAATCAAATATATCACGGTCGTGGATAATGTTAAGGTTGTACAAAGGTTAACAGGGCACATAGCCGCCCTAGGCCGATTCATTTCGAGGTCCTCAGATAGAGTTCACTGGTTCTTCTCAATGCTTAATAAGAAGAGAAATTTTGCATGGACCCCGGAATGCCAACAAGCCTTGGAAGAATTAAAACGGTACCTACAGAGCCCGCCACTGATTCACACTCCAAAAGCGGACGAGCAACTCTACTTATACTTAGTAGTCTCGGAAATCGCGGTAAGTGGGGTCCTAGTTCGAGAAGTGCAAGGTATGCAATTCCTTTTTACTATGTTAGTCGAACCTTATGTGAGACCGAGACCCGATACCCACACTTAGAAAAATTAGAACTTGCTTCAATAAACGTCTCTAGGAAATTAAAACCATATTTTCAGTGTCACCCAATTTGTATTGTGACTACCTATCCCCTTTGCAATATTTAACACAAACCCAAACTCTCGGGTTGATTGGCCAAATGGGCCATCGAGATCAGTGGGTATGATATCGAGTATCAACCCCGAACGTCCATTACATCTCAAATTTTGACAGACTTTATGGACGACTTCATGTCAGCACTCGTACCCGAGGTCGAAAAGGAATTATTACTAAAGCCAGGTGCATCTTCGGGAGTATGGACCCTTCTCACTGACGGCGCATCGAATGTGAAAAGGTCCGGGTTGGGCATCGTTTTGAAGCCGCCCACAGGCAATGTAATTAGAAAATCTATCAAAACTGCAAAATTACAACAATGAGCCCGAGTATGAGGCCATGATTGCAGGTCTCGAGCTAGCTAAGTGTTTGGGATCATAGGTCATCGAGGCCAGATGTGACTCCCTACTTGTGGTAAACCAAGTCAACAGAACTTGTACAAACTACATGTGGCTCTACATCGATTTAAAGAATGGACTCTACAACACGTACCTTGGGAACAAAACAGCGAGGTCGATGCCCATGCAAACTTGGGGTCATCGGTCGAAGACGACGAACTTAGTTCGGGGACTGTCGTACAACTTTAGAAGTTAGTGATCGAAGAAGGCCACGCGGAAATAAACTCTACAAATATGACCTAGGATTGGAGGAATAAGTATATCAAATACTTAAAGAACAAAAAACTTCAATTGGATCCTAAGGAATCAAGGACTCTACGCACAAAAGTCTCACGGTTCACATTGGCCGAGGACGGAACACTGTATAAGAGAATGTTCGATGGGCCATTGGCGATATGCTTGGAACCAGGAGACAATGACTACGTCCTATGGAAGATTCATGAAGGCACTTGCGGAAATCATTCAGGTGCTGATTCATTAGTTCACAAAGTTATCAGAGTAGGGTATTATTGGGCTGATATGGAAAAGGACACAAAAGAGTTCGTTCGGAAATGTGACAAATGTCAAAAGTATGCGCCGATGATTCATCATCCCGGGGAGTAGCTACACTCGGTCCTATCCCCATGGACATTCATGAAATATGGAATGGACATGGTCGGCCCTCTACCATCGGCCCCAGGTAAAGCTCAGTTTATTTTATTTATGACCGACTATTTTTCTAAATGGGTTGAAGCACATGCTTTTGAAAAAGTCAGAGTAAAGAAAGTCATAGACTTCATTTGGACCATATTATATTCAATTTGGGATGCCTGCCGAGATTGTATGCGAAATGGGAAGCAATTCATCAGCGGCAAACTGACCAAATTTCTCGAGGACCACAAGATTAAAAGGATTCTATCGACACCATATCATCCCAGTGAAAACGGACAAGCTGAATCGACAAACAAGACCATCATTCAAAATCTAAAGAAAAGATTAACTGACGCTAAAGGAAAATGGAAAGAGATACTGCCTGAGGTTCTTTGGGAGTAACGCACGACATCAAAATCCAGTACGGGGGCAACACCGTTCTCTTTAGTATATGGTGCCGAAGCTCTGATCTCGGTCAAAGTCGGGGAACCTAGCCTCAGGTTTCGGTATGAAATAGAAGATTCAAATCACGAGGCTATGAATACAAACCTCGAATTTCTATATGAAAGACGTGAAGTCGCCCTCGTTAGAATGGCCGCACAGAAATAGCGGATCAAAAGGTATTACAATCGAAGAGACAATCTTCAACACTTTAAAATTGGGGACTTACTTCTGAGAAAAGTCACCCTCAACACTCGAAACCTGAATGAAGGAAAAGTTGGCCCAAATGGGAGGGACCACATCAGGTCCTCGACATCTTCGGAAAAGGATCCTACAAGCTTGGTACGATGAATGGCGAGCAACTACCAAACAATTGGAACATTTCACTCCCCAAACGATATTATTGCTAAGGTAATACCTTCTCTCTTTTCATTTATCTTTTAAGTTAACCAATTGCAGGTGTTCGATCGAGGACGTCGATGGATCTTTCAAAGTCCTTAGGTCAGAAAGCACGCGTTGCACTCTTTTTCCCTTAGACCATTTTTTTCCCAAATGGGTTTTTCCTGGGAGATTTTTAATGAGCAGCCATTGTTCGTGCTAACTTAGAGAAATTAAACAGTATCAGAGGCTTCTTTACAATCAACCTCAAATACTGGGGGGCATTACCCTCGAATGTGAACTTTGTTGCAAGGAAAGTACTTCGTATCAACAGGATCTCGATAGGTAAATATTATAAGGTCCAAACGTTCAAATGAGCTATGCCCATGTAGGTTACTTGAGCCCTAACATCAAACACGTATGCATGTATAATCATCTATTAAGAGAAGTATTTTTTCCTTGCCAAATATTTCATGCGTTAGAAATTTTTTATTATTTCATACTCTTGATCTATTGTGCAAACAGGCTTAAGGGCCGATCGAAATTGAAGTTCAAAATACTAGTCCCACATTTGGGGAGTGTCCAAAAAATGGACGTGATCGAATTATTAAAACCTCGAGATCGTAAGACCTTAAAAAGGAAATCCTCGATTTTTATAGGCTACGGCCACCCCACTCGAGGACTATCCTACTCGGGGGCTCATACTTCGAGCAAGATCGAAATGAAACAGAAAAATAACCCTAAGATGCAAATCCCAAATAAAAGGCTACGGCCTAATTAAGACGGTTCGGGGACGTCCGAATTCCATAATAAAGTAGGCCTTTGAATATTTTCATAAACCGGTTAAAAAGGCTACCCTCGTCAAAATTACAAAGGGTTTCGATAACATCGACCCTCGAAAACCCTAATGGGTACCGAATTGTTCGAACTCTCTAACAATTTCTTTATTTCATGCCAAGGCATAGCGAAACAAAGGCTTTTGATAACATCGACCCTCGAAAACCCTGATGGATACAGATTTATCTCATGCTAAGGCATAACTAATTTTTATATTATTAACTTTTTTAAGTCGAAAAGGGAAAAATCCATTCTTTTTACAAAGGCCACATAGGCCTAATACAAAAGCCTAAGGGCCATTTTTATTTTTGAGTTCGAGAAATCGTCCTCACTCAACTAAAACTTAAGGGTTGTTCTATTTCGAGTTCGAGCAAGCACTCACTCGACACCAGTTCTGTTTCGGTCAAAATACCCAAACTTTGAACCAACGAATAATATTTCATAAGGCATGAATAAAGCGAAATTATCTAAGGCAAAGTCTCAGGAGACAAGATAGAATGAATGGAAAATTTCTCATATATCAAAATCATTTACAAGGGCGACATGGCCCGGTCGAGGTTCTATACAATATTCGGGGAAAGCTTCTTCTCTATTGCCCCCCCCCACCCGCTCTCTCTCCCGGCGGCATCATCATTATCGAAGGATGCTTATGTATTTGCATCGTCTTCGAGCTCTTTGGAATTTTTTATCTCATCAGTAAGATCGAAACCTCGAGCATGAATCTCCTCGAGAGTTTCCCTCCGAGATTGGTACTAGGTGAGCTCGGCAACCCAATATGCTCAATTTTGGTTAGCCTCGACATTTTTCTTTGCTTGGGATTGAGCATCTTCAGCATCAGACCGGTAGATGGCCATGATCGCATCCGCATCGTCCTTGGCCTTTTCAGCCTTAGATTTAGCCTTTGTGAGTTCGGTGGCCAACCGAGCTTCGAGCTCCTCAATTTTCTTGGCCTGCGACAAGCTCTTCTCTTTCATGACCTGAAGATGACTTTCAGTCGATGATAGTTGGGCTCGAGCAGCCTCCTTATTTGAGACAAGGTGGTCCACATTTTGCTTCTACCCCAAAGTCTCTTCCTTCACCGTATTGACCTATTCACGAAACTGCTCGATTATCTCGAGCTTTTGCTGGACCTGTGACATTGAATTGTTAGTCATCGTTCCCGAACCGATGCCATGAGCTTCTAAGATTTTTATTGCATGCTCAATCAGGTCAGTTTTTTCTTTATGAGCCGCAGATAACTCAGCTCGGAGGTCCTTGATCTATTCTTCTTTCTTACCACTGAGAAGTTTGAGGGCATTCCTCTCCTCGGTAAGACTTTGAATGTCGGCCTCGTACCGACTCAGCTCAACTCGAGACCTAGAAAATGCTTCATGATGAAGCACCGAGGCCTGCATAGATAAAAATAAAAAAACTAGACAAAGAAGAAAAACACAAGTATGATATCTATAAGGGAAGTTAAGGTTTTTACCCGATTCAAGGCTTGTTGTGTCTCATTGAAAAGACACGGAGCCTCTACTCCGTCGATTAGGGCCTGGTCTTCCTTCGTGGCCAGGCCCCAAAGATAATTGTCCACCCCTACGGGGCCGGAAAAAATTTGTGCATCCTCCGAGATGGAGATGACAATTGTCCGTTTGGTCCCGGGATAAACTGGTTGGTCAATCTGAAGCTCGAGGAGGTCCCACCTGGATCCTTCCTCAGTATTTCCAAGTGACTCAGACCAGCGACATCCTCAATCCTAGTAAAATAACCACGGAAGGGGTCTTCCCCTTCGTGGGCTCCTTCTACATCGGGAGTCTTCATGGTTTGGGCCTCCCGAATTGTCTCCTCGGAAAATGAAGGGAGGCACGAAAAATCTCCAAATTTCCCCAAGTGGGTCTCTTGGGACATTCTTTTCATCTCGAGGATCCTCGAGATTGACCTCCACGGTTGATTCTTCTACTCTTTTTCCTCGAGGTGAGGCATCTTCGGCCTTTGCCAACTCGGGGACTCTACCCGAGTCTCCTCCCGAGGCCCCATCAGCTCGGGGCAGCATGTTTGTGGCTCCTACTGGCTCGGTGATCTTTTGAGCTTCACTGCTCATCTTTACTCGGGCTATCATCCCAGAGCCATCGTCTTGTTCTTCTTCCTCTCTTAGGAGTCGAAGTGTCTCCACAGGCATGGGGAAGATATCCTTTTTCGGCTTTCGAGCCACTCTTTTCTTGGGCTCTGGATCGTTGGAGGTTGAGGTCCTTTTTCTCTTTGTCTACTTCGCCGACTTCGGGATCGGAATTGAAGTCTATTCCTCACCAGATGGGGGTCTCATGACTGCATCTTTGCTGAGACCTGCATGAAAAGAAATTGAGTAAGTATGGGAAGAACGTTTTAACAAAATCATCAAATACATGAAAGGGGCTTACCATAATTTTTGTCCTCCCACAGGCCTTTCGATAAGTCGCGCCATGCACGTTCAGCATACGTCGGGTTGAGACTAGATCCCTGACCCAGCTCTCAAGTTTAGGGATGGATCGGGCATCCAGGCAGCGGCTACATCGAAAAAGAACATCGATAAGAGAAAGCGGAGAAGCAAAGTAACAAATATAAACTATCAATGGGATCGCACTTACGTTTCATATTTCACTTCTCGGGGAATGGCATCTTCTCGGCCAGAATCAGGTATGAGGTTTTCACCCTTACGAATCAATCCATCCAGCCTCGATCCTTGTCCTCGTCTATGCTGGAGATAAGAACTTTAGTGGCCCGACGTTAGAGTTTTATTAACCCACCTCGGTAAAGCTGGGGGTTGTATAAGATGATGAGGTGGTCGAGGGTTAAGGGGAGCCCGTCGACTTTGCTCGATAAAAATCGGAGCAATATGACGATCCTCCAGAAGGAGGGATGAATCTGATCGAGGGTCACCCGGTACTTCTTGCAGAAGTCCACGATGATTGGGTCGAGGGGACCCAACATGAAAAGGTAAGTGTAAACACTCAAAAACCCTTCCACGTGGGTGGTAATATCTTCCTCAGGGGACGGTATCACGACCTCCTTATTCTTCCAGTTACAATCCTTCTTCACTTTCTTAAGGAAGCTCTCAGGTATCGAACATATGTATCTCGATACCAGCTTGCAATGACCGGGGACCGACGAGGTTTCTCTGTCTTGAAATTGGAGCTGATAACGCACCCCCCAGGAATACATTCCTCAAGGCGTGGTTCCACCGGTGTTTTCCCGACGGCCAACTGAAAAGATGAAGCGGTTTCCTTTTGAGGCACGGTCTTTGACGTTTTCGCCATTTAGTTTTGAAATTAAAGGAAGATAAAGGTGAAGAGATTTGGTGTTTTAAGAAGTGGTTGACGTTGAAATTTGAAGATCTGCAGATGAAGGGATTGAAAAAATGCAAAGAACTTAGAAGTCTAGGACAGAAGAGTTTGAAAGAAAATTTGAAAGAGAGGAAAAGAGGCATATTTATGGGTTTCACGTCGATGGTTCAAAGTTGCTAGTGGCCGACCGTCAACTGACACACATTAATAACCTAAGGGATGTACCGACGGGACGTTTCAGTCACCTCTTTCACTTACGTTATGGAGATGATGTATGACAGGTCGAGGTAAAGATCGAAGGCTCAATTCATTTCTTTTCATTACACTCAAAAATACGAGGGGACTATTTGTATACGGTTAAAATCGGGACTGCCCAATTTTACTGATTGACCGAGACCAGGGAGATGTATCATGGATCGGCCCCACAGTAGATCAGACCAAGGCACGAGGAGAAGGTACCGAGTTCGGGATTCGAGGTACTTGTCGAGATCGAGACTAGTAAGAATCGAGACCAAATAAAGTAGACATCGAGCAAGACCGAAGAAGCGTAATAACAGAAGGCGAGATAACAGTGATTGGTCGACGATCATGGCGGAGATCTTGGAACGGATCAAATCAGGAACGATTATTTAGCTAATCATGGGATTCCCTTCTGTAATTAGAATTGCACCATAAGTAGAATTCCTCTACTATATAAAGGGGATTTCTAATCATTTGTAATACACATTATTCTGGCATATCAAAGCAACGCTCTTGTTTCAGTTTGTTTTATATACTTCATTACTATAGTATCAGTCAGTTCGAGGGTACACTAGCTCGAGGGCTGAATTACATTTCAACACTCGTTTGCTTTACTTTATTGTCAATTTCTATTATTAATCATCATATTTATCAATTGGTATTAGGTGAAATCACGTATCCTTAAAACCACATTATAAGTTTAATTCTTATCCGATTTTAAGGGTAAACACCAACCTTAGCCATGTACTAATTATATTGTAAAGATTATCTTTTGTCTTTTGACCCTGAAACATTTTTTTGGTGCCACATCGGTTGGCTTGATTTAACTGTTGAAAAAGCTAAGCTAGACGAGGTTATGTTGTTTAAAATTTGACGGATATCATGACGTGAGTATTCAATTGGGAAACCAATGCAATAGCGGTATATTGTACGTTATACATATTTTTTTGGGCATCGACATGCATTACAACTTTAAACCTTGTCAAAAATGAAGAGCCAAATGTTAAGTCTTAATCGGAGCTTCCTTTTGGGAAACTGCAGCGAGATTTGTTTTGTAGTCATTTACTAATATTATTGTAGTTATATGACTCTTTTGGGCATCAGCAAAAAATAACACTAGAAAGCAATAAATAAAATACAAAAGACCTTGTGATTATCTTATCTATCTATCTACTATATTAAAAGTGAGAAGCCCTTAAGACAAAAGTTAAATTATCTTTTTAACCTTTTAAAAATTTAATTACCCTACATCTGTAAATTGTAACAGAAAAAAGAACGTTACATACTTCTTCGTGAATAGACACAACCATTATATAATTTTCATAAGCGTTCTTTTCCGCATAATTTTCTTACCTAACAACTAGCACTTCAGAAGCAACCGAATATTACATCGAATGATGCGTCGTATTGTCACGATCCAAAATCCATCCGAAGGAGTCGTGATGGCACCTAGTCTTCAAAATTAGGTAAGCTAACACATACTGAAATGATGACAGGTTCTACTAACAGCTATTAAACATGAACCAGAAATTTCTAAATAAACCAATAGTCTCAATATGATATAATATCCCAAAATCGGTAGTATAAGTCGTAAGTCTTTCTAGGAGTAATTATACATAATGTATACATCACTGTTTCGGAATAAAAAGGAAACAATGGAAATAGATACAATAGAAGGTGACTTTGGAGCCTGCGAACGCTCAGCAGGTGTACCTTGAAGTCTCCGGCCACACCAAGCATAAGTCTCAGAATCGACTCGATCCGAAGTACCTAATTCTGCACAAAACAAATGTGCAGAAGCGTAGCATGAGTACACCATGGTGGTACCCAGCAAGTATCAAGCCTAACATCGGTAGAGTAGTGACGAGGTCAGGTCAAGACACCCACCGAACATCTAAACCTGTGCAGGATATGACATAAAGCTAACAAGGAAGGAATATCAAAGTAATGCCAATAGAAGAAAGAAATCAGATTACAAACAGTAGCAACGATAAGAGGAACACAACTGGCAACGAGAAATAACCAAGTAATTAAACAATAACATAATTAGGGTACGGATGAAGTATAAATGTGATCAAGTATGAAAAACGATGTCAACTCAACCAATCAAATTATTTCTAATACACAATTTAACAATCCCACTTCTCATAATCTCATATCATAAATCACAACTTCCAAAACTTTAACACACATGGCACCTTGTGCCCACATATTTCTATCCCACTTTGCACGGCAAAATTTACGTGCTACTTGGTACATAATATCTGTGTCAAATGCTAATTAGGATGTTTAAGAGATTTTATTTATATATCATAAAGTAAAATTACAGTTTCTAGACCAAGTAGGTAATCAATGAGAAAGATGAGTTTATTTTAGTAATTATTTGGGTGAAGAAAAATAACATTTTCAAATAAAATACAACATCAAATAAGCTATTGAATTTAATATAGAATTTATTAAATTAAAACATAATAACAATTCCTTTTAAAGTAAAATAAAAACCTCAGACAAGTTAAGGAGATTTAGTTGAGAAATCAGTTGAACTAAAATATAACAACTATTAGAAATGGTAAATACCGAAATATACGGCGAGTTTTAACTTAAAAGTCACACTAGCATGATATCAATTCTTTTATTTAAAATCACTATATTACTACAACTTGGCAGGTCAAAAGGTAATGACTCAACGTAGTAAATTCACCTTGAAAATAAATTTACCAGAATAATAGTATTAGGAAAAGAGCCCAGGAAATGACGGCAATGCAATAAATCAACGACAATAATTCAATCCTCGAAAAACAGTGAAAACCGGAAATACAAATTCTCAGAGTCTCGTACGAAGGAACTGAAGTCAATATAATATAACAGGGAATACAAAACACAAAATATGTTGCGGCGCGCAACCCGATCCCACCATATAATATCAATATCATAATTCACCATTTTTCCACAATATCAATTTACCCTTATTTCACTTGTTGCGGCGTGCAACCCGATGCCACCATACAATATCGATATCATAATAATAAACGAAATATGTTGCGGTACGCAACCCGATATCACTATATAATATTAATATCATAATTCACCCTTATTTCACCATAACAATCCACCCTTATTTCACCTGTTGCGACATGCAACTCGATCCTATCATACAATAACAATATCACAATATAAACATCCTCACTTGTTCCACCACCTCTCTTATTCCACCACCTCCCTTATTTCACATGTTGCGGCGTGAAACCCGATTTCCCGTACAATAATTTAAATCAACAACAACAATTCAATAACTCCATTTACAAGAATTTCTAAAGGGTATCAGTAAACGGCAACAAAGGGACCACGTAAAAACCGAAGGAATACCGCAAATTTTACAAAAATGACAAGACAGATAAAGTACGTGATATCTGAGTATGCAATCACAACAGTTATGACATGCAGCAGATAAGCACAAAGTCGTAGAGGAAACTCCACAATTAAGAAGTAACAAGACAATAAGGAATGCAATAACTTCAACTAAGGCATATAAGGGCCAAATGATGAGTAAGAAGTGCAGTAGGTGCTAACAACGTCAAACAGAGCACATTAGAGTAGACTAACAACGAGATCAAATGTTATGACAATTCAATTAAATCCGTGGAAAGACACTATACAATCTAAACCGGTCAAATACCATATATAGACTGTGTACCCACCCATCACCTTGCGTACACGGCTTTCACATAACAAGATAGTACAATTTACTCAATTCTTAAGGGGTAGTTTCCTCCACACAAAATTAGGCAAGACACTTACCTCAATTCGGCCAACTCAATACTCAATTTAGCTTTTACTTTACCAATTCACTAAAGCTCGGCTCAATCTATCCAAAGACGACTTAAATACATCAAATAATGCAAGAACAAATATATGATCCTTATACAATTTGCAAAAAGTCAACAAAAGTCAACCCCCGGGCCCTCACCTTGGAACCCGATAAAATTAACAAAACCCGAACACCATTACGATACGAGTCCAACCATACCAAAATTATTAATTTTCGATATCAATTCGTCCTTCAAGTTATCATTTTACATTTTGAAATATTTTACAATTTTCCCCAAATTTTCCCTTAGATTCTCATGAATTTGATGTTACATCTAATGTATAATCACAAAATATAATTGAAAACTGATTGGAGGTACTTACCTAATGATTTGGTATGAAAATTCTTTCACAAAATCACCTCCCATCGAGGCTAGGGTTCAAAACATGATAAAAATGAAGTTGAGTCCCGAAATGGAAGTCTTAATACCAATCCCAGATGTCGCATTTGCGACATCCGTATTGCAATTATGATGTTCGCAAATGTGACAAAAGTGTCGCAAAAGCGAAGGCTGACCAGCTCTATCAAGGTCGCAAATGCGACACAAGACTCGCAAAAGCGAGCTCAGTGTTTACGCAAAAGCGACAGTTTGTGTTGCCTAATCGCAAATGCGATGAAATAGTTCGAAAATTTAAACTCCCTTGCCCCAGCCCATATTCGCAAAAGAGAGAATGATCTCACAAACGCGGACAACGCAAATGTGATGAAAACCTCGTAAATGCGAGAACAAAGACACCAGCAAAGCTGAACCTTCTTCCAACACTCTGAAATGCGTATGAAACTCATCCAAGCCCTCGGGGCTCTATACCAAACATCCACACAAGTCTGAAAACATAACACGAACTCGCTCGCGCAATCGGGACACCAAAATAACCTCTAGAATCATGAATCGGACATCAAAACACATGAAAATCACAATGAACTTCTAGAATAGCAACCAAGCGTCTGAATCATATCAAATTAACTCCAAATGACACCAAATTTTGCAGGCAAGTTCCATATGGAAAAACGGACCTATTCCAAGTTTTGAAATCAATATCCAAATCCGATAACCTTAAAGTCAAACTATGGTCAAACCTAGGAAAATTCTAAACTTTTAAATTGTCAACTTCCGCCAAATGATGTTGAAGCCTTTCTGAAACATCCAAATGAAATTCTGGACATACGCCCAAGTCTAAAATCACCATCCGGACCTACCGGAACCGTCAAAACTCCGGTCCGAGGTCAAATACTCAAAAGTCAAACCTTGATCAATTCTTTCAACTTCGAACTTCTTAATGAGAGTCACTCCTAAAAATCCTTTCCGAACTCTTGTAAAACTCAAACAGGTGATGCACGCAAGTCATAATACACTGTGTAAAGCTACTCGTGACCTCAAACTGCCGAACCGGATGCAATTGCTCAAAGCGACCAGTCATTTCATCACATCTTCCCCTACTTAAACATATGTTCGTCCTCGAACATGTCAGGAGTCGTTCCAAGACTATCAAATCACTTTATGAGCTCACCATACATACACCAGGGGGTGATTCGAATTCACCCTAATCCATGTAGGCATGACAATGCAACTTATCTAAAGATCTCATTTCATCCGTAGCCCAAAACCTTAGGACAGAACCCAACCCTTAACATCTGAAACTCATCATAGGACAAGAATCTCGCATCAATACACTGTATAAACTTGAACAAACCGAATCGAGCCACAATTACAACCTAGGGTACAATCACATGATGTTCCACACAACTCAAATGCCCGTTGTAGTAACGTCCGACCACCATAGCTGTGTAATAACAATTTTGGCACCGATAATACACTTCACATCAAATAAGACTTTGTTTCGGACCTTCACAACATTGCCCATGATAAAGAAACATGCGGGAACTCATAACCGCCCATGAATTCAACAAGTCAAAAAGTTCTCTTGTCCATACACCAAGCAAGCAGCCAAAATGACAACTCATCACGGAACCACACATATTCTCACACAACACAATTCGTACACCAAACCAACAATAACTTAGATATGCAGTACAAATTGAAGGAAAGCAAGGTATGAGGACCATCTAACAAGCATGACACGTATAACAACAAAAGTACAATTTCACTAAATCATCCCACAGGGGGAAAACAAAACACCATATAAACACAAGGAAAGGGTATCCCACATAACATCTGTTGCGGCGTGCATCCCGACCCCAAATATATCAATCCACATAGCGATACTCATCGAGTCAAAGTGCTCAGGTTCACTGATCATATAAATGTTGATATCAAGCACAATAGAGTACACAATTAAGGTGCAATGAGCAACTAAATATCACGAGGGTCATCTTGCTCGCATCTCCATAAGGCCTTAACGGAATTACAACATGCGTAGAGAATAATCATACAACCTCACAGTCCATCACATCATAAAAGAGTATCACATAACATAGGCCAGGGGCACAAATAATATCCATTCCGCCCGGTAACATAACCATGAAATCAACTTCACAAGAGTACCCAATCCTGATCCGATATAAAGTACACATTCTCGTTGGGATTTCAAATAGCCCAATAACCAAATCCTGATCATTCCTAAATAGGTAAATATCCTTCCAAAAGTCCATAGCAACCTATCGATAATTTATGCCATCTCCCATTCTCAACATTTCTTCAGGATCCGCAAACAAGGAACAATCTGCATATTAGGACAGCCAGCTCCAAAACCTCAGGAATACCAGAACTCCCATACCCGATCTCAACTATGCTATTCAAATGGATGATATATCACTCGCACTCCATCATCTTACGGAAACACCCACATAGATCTCCTGCACAATGTATTCAAAACTTGAACCTCAAAAGCCCCAAAACCCGGCAATCACTGTACTGCTAGCCAAGCATCCACGAACCAAAACACAAGGTTCCTCCCTAAAATGCACGTTCTTCACATATGATATCCAATAATGCCAACATTCTATTAACTTCTGATATCCAGCCAAGAAAAAACAATAATGTTCAACATATTACTTATGCATGTAGCAGACAGCCGACTCAAGTCGTGGCCAACACCATTGAGAACTCTCCGAGACCCGCCCGCACGCAACTAAGCCATCAGGATCGCATCTCCCCAACTCAACCGAGTCACACAAACTGTCCAACCCAAGAGTACTGCCACAAATGCTGGTAGATAATTCCCATTCAAAAAGGACCAAGTACTTCCATTGTTATGGTGACCCAACACCACAAAGCTGACCCATTTCTTCAGATACTCCTCATCTTTCCTCTGGGGTAACACTTCTTCCTGTCGATACACAATGATCCCAACCAAAGCCCAATACAGAAAATCCTAGCACGAACCACGTAGCCCAGAAGCTCATAAACCACTATATTTCCTCTTAAGCACCCCATAATGCCACATCCGAGATGCCCACGCTGAATAGACCTTTTGTGAATCTAAAGTTGTTTCTCCGACCCCTTTGATACTGAAATGTAGATCCATTTATGATGCAGAAATCTCGTAAGCCACAACACCATCCCGTGAAAATATCAGATCTTAGTCATATGCAAATTTCAGAGAACCATACCGTATACATACCTCCCAGGTCAAAGTTGACTCAACACTTACTTTGCAAGTTGCTCGTCGATAGTGAACTCCCCTACTTGGCCCGAAGTCGTAGGACACAACATCAGATGATCCACAAACTCGTGACAGTCCAACTCGCTTCCTCCAGTGCTTCGAATGCTAATATGTACCCTTTACTGAGTAGAAATCCCATACGAACCACATAGTCTCTAACATCACCAACTATCCTCAATCAACATCTACCTCGTGACCCTACCACGATCGCGACCACTAGTTAACCAATTAAGCCTTCCCAAATTCATACTTATCCACAAGATGCCAGAACCCGCTGCACCCCCATGCGAACAGGTGAATATTCTCTCAATACCTCTGCATCCTCAGTATGGACGACATGTTGAGACATTGTTTGAGCATCCCTGACCCCTCGTAGCCTATTCGCAATATCAAAAACCATTGGCGGATAGCTGATATCGAGTGCACAATATGATACACGAGTGGATGTAAAGGAACATAAGATATATGCTTCAAGCTGAATAAATGTCGCACGATAAGGAATGAAAGAGGTGGAATTTCCTAATAGTTTCTGTAACCTCTCGAAGATAAGTACAGACGTTTCCGTACCGATCCACAAGACTCTACTAGACCTGCTTATGACTCGTAGCACTATGAACCTAGAGCTCTAATACCAACTTGTCAAGACCCAAAATCCCTCTGAAGGAGTCGTAATGATATATAGTCTTCAAAACTAGGTAAGCCTAACACATACCGAAATGATGACAGGTTCTACTAACAACTATTAAACATGAATCGGAAATTTCTAAATAAACCAATAGTCTCAACATGATACAATATTCCAAAACCGGTAGTATAAGTCATAAGTCTTTCTAGGAGTAATTATACATAATGAATACATCACTGTTCCAGAATAAAAAGAAAATAATGGAAATAGATACAATAGAAGGTGACTTCGGAGCCTGCGAACGCTCAGCATGTGTACCTTGAAGTCTTCGGCCACACGAAGCATAAGTCTCAGAATCGACATGATCTGAAGTACCTAATTCTGCATAAAACCAATGTGCAGAAGCATATCATGAGTACACCACTGTGGTACCCAGCAAGTATCAATTCTAACATCGGTAGAGTAGTGACGAGGCCAGGTCAAGACACTCACCGAACATCTAAACCTGTGTAGGATATGACATAAAGCTAAAAAGGAAGGAATATCAAAGTAATGTCAATAGCGGAAAGAAATCAGATTACAAATAGTAGTAACGACAAGAGGAACACGAACGGCAACGAGAAATAACCAAGCAATTAAACAATAATATAATCGGGGTACGGAAGAAGTATACATGTGCTCAAGTAGGGAAAACAATGTCAATTCAACCAATCAAATCATTTCTAATACACAATTTCAACAATCCCACTTCTCGTAATCTCTAATCATAAATCACAACTTCCAAACCCTTAACACGCATAGCACCTTGTGCCCACATATTTCCAACTCACTTTGCACGGCAAAATTCACGTGCCACTCGGTACATAATATCTGTGTCAAATGCTAATTAGGATTTCAAGAGATTATTTATATATCATAAAATAAAATTACAGTTTCTAAACTAAGTAGGAAATCAATGAGAAAGATGAGTTTATTTTAGAAATCATTTGGGTGAAGAAAAATAATATTTTAAAATAAAATACAACATCGAATAAGCTATTAAATTTAATATAAAATTTATTAAATTAAAACATAATAACAATTCCTTTATAAGTAAAATAAAAACCTCAGACAGGTTAAGGAGATTAAGTTGAGAAATCAGTTTAAGTAAAATATGACAACTATTAGAAATGGTAAACACCGAAATATACTACGAGTTTTAACTTAAGAGTCACATAAGGTAGCAAGATATTAATTCTTTTAGTTAAAATCACTAGATTACTGAAAACTCAGCAGGACGGAAGATAATGACTCAACGTAGTAAATTCACCTTGAAAATCAATTCACCAGAATAATAGTATTAGGAAAAGAGATCAGGAAATGATGGCAAGGTAATAAGTCAACGACAATAACTCAATCCTCGAAAGACAGTGAAAATCGGAAATACAAATTCTCAGAGGCTCATACGAAGAAATTGAAGCCAACACAATAAAATATGGAATACAAAACACAAAATATGTTGCGGTGTGCAACCCGATCCTACCATATAATATCGATCTACCCTTATTCCACCATATCACCCTTATTTCACCTGTTGCGGCGTGCAACCCGATCCCGCCATACAATATCAATATCATAATAATAAATGAAATATGTTGCGGTGCGCAACCCGATCCCACCATATAATATCAATATCATAATTCACCCATATTTCACCAAAATAATCCACCCTTATTTCACCTGTTGCAGCATACAACCCGATCCCACCATACACTAACAATATCATAATATAAACATCCTCCCTTATTCCACCACCTCCCTTATTTCACCTGTTGTGGCATACAACCCGATCCCCCATACAATAATTTAAATCAACATCAACAATTCAATAACTTCATTTACAAGAATTTCTACAATCAAGGGTATCAGTACAAGGCAATAAAGGGACCACGTAAAAATTGAAGGAATACAACAAACTTTACAAAAATGGCAGGACAGGTAAAGTACGTGATATCTAAGTATGCAATCACAACAGTAAGGACATGCAACAGATAAGCACAAGGTCATAGAATAAACTCAACAATTAAGAGGTAACAAGACAATAAGGAAGGCAATAACTTCAACTAAGGCATTTAAAGGCCAAATGACGAGTAAGAAGTATAGTAGGTGCTAACAACGTCAAATAGAGCACATAAGAGTAGACTAACAACAAGATATCACATGCTATGACAATTCAACTAAAAGTATGGAAAGACACTAGACAATTTACACCGCTTAAATACCACAGATAGACTGTGTACCCACTCGTCACCTTGCGTACACGACTTTCACATAACAAGATAGCACAATTTACTCAATTCCTAAGGGGTACTCCCCCCTCCCCCCCCTCCCCCCCCCACAAAGTTAGGCCATACACTTACCTCGATTCGGCCAACTCAATACTCAATTTAGCTTTTTCCTGACCAATTCACCACCGCTTGGCTTAATCTAGCCAAAGATGACTTAAATATATCAAATAATGCAAGAGAAAACAATTTCAATTAACAAATCTATGATCCTTATACAATTTGCAAAAAGTCAACAAAAGTCAACCCTCAGGTCCGCACCTCGAAACCTGATAAAATTTACAGAATCCGAACACCCATTACGATACGAGTTCAACCATACCAAAATTATCAATTTCCGACATCATTTCGTCCTTCAAATCATCATTTTACATTTTGAAAGATTTGACAATTTTTCCCAAATTTTCCCTTAGATTCTCATGAATTAGATGTTAAATCTAATTTATAATCATAAAATATAATTGAAAATTGATTGGAGATACTTACCCAATAACTTGGTATGAAAATCCTTCCACAAAATCGCCTCCAATCGAGGCTAGGGTTCAAAACATGATAAAAATGAAGCTAAGTCCTGAAATGGAAGATTTAATCCAGCTGCAGATGTTGCATTTGCGACATCCATATCGAAATTGTGATGTTCGCAAATGCGAAAAAAGTGTCGCGAAAGCGAAGCCTGACCAGCTCTGTCAAGGTAGCAAATGCTAGACAAGATTCGCAAAAGCGAGCTCAGTTTTTTCGCAAAAGTACAGTTTGTGACGCAAATGCGGAGCTGCCTAATCGCAAATGCGATGAAATAGTTTTCAAATGCGAACTCCCTTTCCCTAGAACATCGTCGCAAAAGAGATAATGATCTTGCAAATGCGGACATCGCAAATGCAATGAAAACCTCGCAAATGCGAGGATAGAGACCCCAACAAAGCTGAACCTTCTTCCAACACTTCGAAACGCGTACGAAACTCATCCGAGCCCTCGGGGCTCTATAACAAACATTGACACAAGTCTGAAAATATAACATAAACTCGCTCGCACGATCGGAACACCAAAATGACCTCTAGAATCACGAATCGGACACCAAAACACATGAAAATCACAATAAACTTCTAGAATCGCAACCAAGCGTCTGAATCCTATCAAATCAACTCCAAACGTTTGCAGGCAAGTTCCATATGAAGAAACGGACCTATTCCAAGTTCCGAAATTAAAATTCGAAGCCGATAGCTTAAATTCAACCTATGGTCAAACCTAGGAAAATTCTAAACCTTCAAATTGCCAACTTCCGCCAAATGATGCCGAAACCTTTTTGAAACATCCAAATGAAATTCCGAACATATGCCCAAGTCCAAAATTACCATTTGGGCCTATCGTAATCGTCGAAACTCCAATCCGAGGTCAAATTCTCAAAAGCCAATCCTTGGTCAATTCTTTCAACTTCGAACTTCTCAATGAGGGTCACTCCTAAAAATCTTTTCCGAACTCCTCAAAAATCTGAACCGATGATGCACGCAAGTCATAATATACTGTGTGAAGCTACTCGTGACCTCAAACTCCAAACTGGACGCAATTGCTCAAAACGACCAGTCAGGTCGTTACACATATAAAATAGAAGAAGTGTAAACCAAATTAATTGTAGAATCGATCTTCTTTGACTGTACAAGAATATGTGGAGCTCAGCATGTCTGGAAGCACAGGAGAACGTTCGTTTGCTGATATTATTACCAGTATTCGATACTGGGTCATTCATAGCATTACTATACCTTCCNTGTAAATTAGATATGCCAATGCCACACATTTGATCTGTAGAATTTCACCAACGGCTATTTTTTTTCCCGATGTCAGGTAAATTCCTATTATAACACATTGTGAGTTCTAATTAATAATTATGTTACCTTTTTGAATGATCTCTTGGCATTTCTTTGTTTTTAGGTTCTTATTATAACCGAACAATTTTGATTTTGATTTATCTACAAATTTCATAAAATATGTTCAACACTGACGCGGCAACTTCAATAGTACACGGTGAGAACTCTAATATGATTATTCAATCTATCTTCATTTTGTCTAATTCAATTGATGATTATGTTACTTCTTGAATCTCTTAGCATTCCTTCTGCATTTTTGATTTTTTTTTAAATCAAACAATTTTGTGGTCTTCTATGAATAGACTTGGAGAAATTTTACTTTTTGGAGTTAAAAGTCTTTTAGAGATAGACTTCGAGCAATTTTAACACTAGAGGGATGTTGTCCATGCTAGAGAAAGTGTGATTTCTACTTACAGTTAAGATCTGTATTTTTGGTACATTTGCATGTATGTTTAAATGATTTAAATATCTAATTGGGTTTAATATTGGTCGATTATTATGTTTTAATTAATAATAAGATTTCTTATTTCGTTAAACTATGTTTGCCCAATTATTTGTAAATAAAAGAGACTATTTAATTGTGATATAATTATTGAATAGACAAAATATTTGAAAACTATAATTAGATAGAATATTTACTATTAGTGTTAGTACATGAGTGATGGATTTGTCGTGATATGACAATGTTTCTATTATATAAACTTTCGTGATATGACACTATTTCTATTAGAGAAACTCTGCTCCTTTAGTCGACATCCTGTAATGGGGAGGTTTTACACAGTAATGGTGTCGCATACTGTTAAGATTATGTTAATACGAGTTTGGAATTTTTTTTGGAACGAACTTTATTTAGAAAATTATTCTTTTCATACAAATTTAGCCTTAATGTTGAATTGTATTAATTACCACAACATGATTTTTCACAAAGCCAACTTTATGTTGCATTTCTTTTCTTTTTTTTTGGTCAATAAAGTGAAACTTATATTAATATAAACAGTGATTACATGGAGCTCGTTACAATACATTACAAAAGGAGTAATCTAAAAGGTGATCATTGGAGTGATCACTTTCAAAAAGGTGGTCTGGTTGATATATATGCTCTTGATTCACAAAATATGTGCCTGGTTCATGAGCATGCTGCCTGTAGGACAAGTTGTTCGAGCCAGATATCTTCACAAGTCTTGGGTAGGCAGCTCCCTGTTGATCGGCCAAAAGTTGTGGTAGCAAAAATGTTGGGGGCTGGGTGAAGACTGTTGTTTGGTCATACAAATTTGAAGTGGCACTAGTCTGAGCAAGTTTATGTGCAACGAAATTTTGCTCCTCGCATGTGTGGATAATAGGAGGATTACCAAACTGATGAAGTAAGTACCTGCATTCCATTAACATGGATGAGTAATGTAAATTGTGATTTTTAAGCATCGAGATTACCTCTGTAGAATCCATGTTCACTTCTAATCGTATGAATTGATGACGCCAAGCTAATTGCAACCCATGTAATAATGCATGTAATTCCATAGAGGTGGAGCTTCCTGTAGGTCTTGTGCCCGTGAAGCCTAGTAAGCAGTGTCCCATGGTATTTGGAAATACTCCTCCCGTGCCATTTGTAGTTGAATTGGCTTTGACGGCGCCGTTAGTGTTTAATTTAATTATACCTATGGGAGGGGGTGCAATTTGACATACATGTGTGTGGATGCTGGTGATTGTGATTTTTGTTGGATAAGGTAGTGATATTCCACTGCTTCTGATAGCATATTCTGTGTTGAGGGAGGTGGTGGTGAGTGTCGTTTAAAGAGATAGTGATTTTGAAGTTTCCAAATATGCATACTATGTGTGAAATCAGTATACGTGGGGGCAAGTGGAATGGTAGATTGGGAGAGTTAGTGATTAATTGGTGGATGATTTGGATAGGTGGTGAAAGTAGGAGATCACAAGCATGTAAGGTATGTGCAAGCCCTAATTGGGACCATATAGTGGACGTCTTAGGGCATTGGAAGAGGATATGGGTAATTGTTTTCACTTTGAAGACAAAGGTTGCATGTATTGGATTGGGTGACATAGATATGGTGAAGGTAAGTAGCTGTGGCTAATCTTTGGTGTGATATTAGCCAGAGAAAATATATCATTTTTAGTGGTAAGTGTAGTTTCCAAAGCCAATTGTGTGGGTAGGTTGTTGTGTGGTTTCCTAGTGTGTGATATAACGATTTAACGGAGAATTGGCCATTGGGACTCAGCCCCCAAATGAGCTGGTCAAAACAGTGAGGGTTAGTTAGGGTTGGTATATGGGTTTGGTTGATCAATGAACGGATGGATTCTGGGATGACAAATGGTAGTAAAGTGTGGTCAATTTGATTGTTGAGGATGTGGTGGTTGACTGTGGCAGTTATTTCATGAGAGGGTAGTGGTCATTCTATAGTGTTACGAAGGATAATATTAGGTCCAAGCCATGGCTCGTTCTAGAATGTATGTGTGTTCCTTTGGCAATGTGTCATACTATGCCACATTGGCAAAATTTCCAACCTAGCTGACCATGTGTAGCATTTGGTGTATTTAGCCAGTAATAGGGATTCCCATAAGGTGTTGGGACATTTAAATAGACGCCAAGCTAAATTTCCTAGAAGTGCGTTATTCTTTAGTAATTAAGTTTTGAATATCTAGACCACATTGATGCTTAGGTTTTTGGACTACAGACCATTTAATTTGGTGTATTCTCTTTTTGTGCTGAGTAGTGCCTCAAAGAAAATTTCTTTGGTAGCGGTTCATTTTGGAGATTACTTGGGCAGGTATTTTGATAAGTTGCATAACATGATTTGGAAGGGTGTTTAGGGTTGATTTCCTGCCATCGAAAGCATGTTGGTTTTCCATCCTGAAAATTTCGCTTTAAAGATGTCTAAGATGTATTGAAAATCTTGGGATAATTGTTTATGAACAAACAAGGGGTATCCAAGATATTTGCCAAAAAAGACACTCTCCCTCATATTAAAGGAACTTAGGACGAAAAATTTGTCCATTGTGTGACATTGCGGGAGAAGTAAATTTTTGATTTAGTGAAGTTAATACTTTGACCTGATTTTTGAGTAAATTGGGTAAGGGTATCAATTATAGTATGGACATTAGAAGTGGTTATTTTGGAGGTGAGGGTAATACCATCTGCAAAAAGGAGATTGGAGATTTGGGGTCCGTTGGTTGAGAGTTTGATGGATTTCCATTGTTGATAATCCACTAATTGGTGAATTTGATGTGAGAGTCTTTTCATGCATAGTATTAAAAGGTAAGGTGATAGAGGATCTCTTTGTCTGATTCCCCTCGAGGGGGAGAAGAATGGGGATGGGTGACTATTGATCAGGATTGAGATAGAGGAGGTAGTAATACAGGACATTATTAGGGAGATGATGTTGTTAGGGAAATTAAAGAAGTGTAATGTTTCTTTAATGAAGCCCCATTTCATTTTATCAAAGCTTTTTCCAAGGTCGAGTTTAATTAAAAAATTTGCTACGTGGTCTTTCTTCTTGCGGAAGTAGTTTAAAATTTCTTGAACGATTATGGCATTGTCTGAGGCTTTACGCCCTTTGAAGAAAGCAGACTGCTCAGGGCTAATTATTTTTGTTATGAAAGGTTTAACACGGTGTATGATTATTTTTGTGATGATTTTGTAAATAGTATTGCAAAGTCCTATGGGGCGATATTGAGTGATGAGTGAAGGGTGTTTGACCTTAGGAATGAGGCATAAGTAGGTTTTGTTAATTTGAGTAGGTATTTGGAAAGTACTAAAATCTCATTGCAAAAAGTGATTACTGATGGAGCCACTTGATGCCAGTAGGTTTGATAGAAAAAGGGTTGTAGGCCGTCTGACCCTGGTGATTTAAGGGGCTGGAAAGAGCGTATGGCATGATGTATTTTCTGGGAGGTTAATGGGCATTTTAAGATGGTATGGTCCCGGGAAGTTAGTCTATGAAAGTCGGGGTTGGGCTGCTTAATGGTAGAGAGAGCATGGGATGTGGTGAATAAGGAGTTGTAATAATTAAGGATCAAGGTATTGACGAGAGGTTGTTCCGTAATCCAATTTCCTCCTAGATCTTTAAGAGATGTGATCCTATTCCTCCTTCGTCGTTGGAGAGTGGTTCTATAGAAAATTTTTGTATTGACGTCACCTTGTTGAAGCCAATTGATTCTTGAATTTAATCTCCAAAAATCCTCCTCTAGTCTAAGCAAGTGATTAAATTCTTCTATGAGGTTGTGTTCTAGGGTTTGAAGGAAATGACTAGTGGGGTAACTAGGGGATGATTGAAGGCCATTGAGTCGAGCTAATGGGTTTTTCTGCTTTTTAAAAATATTACCAAAGGTGTGTTGATTCCAGTTTTGGACATCTTTAGTGAAATTGTTAATTGTTTGTAGCAAATGTTTATGAGGAGTCCAGTGGGTGGTAATAAGAAAAGGGAAGGACAGGTGGGATGACCAAATGGTTTCAAAGAAAAATAATGTTTTGCGAGGAAAAGAGTGTTTCAATTTTAGGAGTAACGGACAGTGGTCCGAATGGGTTCGTGGGAGGTGTTGTACATTGGCTTCTAGAAAGAGAGTGAGCCATTCATAATTACAAACAAATATATTTAAACGCTCTAAAATCCTATTAGCGAGACAGCGTTTGTTTGTCCATGTATACCTACTTACTCTAAAGCCTAAGTCGAGTAAATTGCAATAATTAAGACATTGTAGGAATTGGTCACATCGTGAATTATTAATAGGGTTATCCCCTATATTTTTCATTTGCACGAGTTATTTCATTAAAATCGCCCCCGATTAGCCATGGCATATGGATATTATCATGCATGCTCATTAAATTTGTCCATAACGAGGTGACTTCGATTTGGTCAAGCTGGAGTAGGTCATCCTGCCATAGCAATGCGATACCACCTGAGAGACCGTGTGTTGGGGATTGCGCCATGTTTGTAAAACCAAACTCCTCCTTTAAGTGAGCATGGCAGTGGAGATGAGTTTCCAGTAGAGCCACGAGGGCAGGCTTGTGATAATTGAGTAGCGAACAAAAATTTCTCTTGAAGCCTTGGGACTGAGCTCCGCGACAATTCCATATAATAAACTGCATTTGATTACTGTGGGGGGTGAGGGTGGTGGAGTCTGTGGTGTCTCCACTTGTGGCACTGTTGTTCTCATTAATGAGGGGATCAAGACTAGCCCGTATTTTCCTACCTTTGGGTTGTTTGTTGGACGAAGATTGAGGGAGCAGCTTTGGAGTTCTGATGGCACATGATGATTACCTTTCTTGCAAATTGTTATTTGAGGTCATAGTATTTGTTGTTGTGGAGGAAGCATAGGATTGGATGGGTTTCCCGTATGTCTTCCATTGTGGCTGCTACTTTGAGTTGCTCTATTTCGTCGAGGGTGGCTAGTGCTGGGTGCAATGGAGTTGGTTTATAAGGTGTCGCTTGTGCATGTAGTGGAGATGGGATGTGGATGGTTGATCTTGGTTGTATCCATGGTACTAGAGAGTGAGGTGGGAGTTGTGATGGATAAAATGGGAGCTCCATGGGAGAGGTTTGATTGTAGTATAGAGGAGGAACTGGGGTGTGGGTCTGGAAGTGTTGCATGGACGAGGGAGGGTGCATGGCCCAAAGGTATTGGTTGTAGAGTTCCACCCCCATCCTCATGCCTTCCATTACTATCTGAGCAATGTCGGCGGGATTTTGGATCATAAGTATCACATCCTGATCTTTACCTCCATCGTGAAGGTGAGTGCATGTTCCTGTAGGCTCATTTCTAGCCATGATTGAGGGTAATCTTGTGTGGGGGGATATTGAGTGATGTAGAGGGGTGGCAGGTGACGAGGGGGATTGTTCCAAGGGTGGTTGAGGTTGTGATTCATGGTTATGGGATGGTTGAGGAGAGGGTGTTGGAGTATGAGAGTGTTCTCCAGTGTTGGCAGTTTAAAGGTAGGAGATTCAGTTGAGTGTTGGTTAGTTATATGAGGTAGGTTACGTGCAGTAGGAGAGGAATTATTTGATGTGGGAATTAATGGTGCAATGGCAGGCTTAGGATTTATTTGAGTGGTCAGTTGGTGTGGTTGATTAGATGGTGTAATTGATGGTGGTTTGCTGGAAGGGGTAATGTCACATGTGGGTGTTGCATGTAGCGTGGGAGTTGGGTGTTGGGCTAAGTCAAGAGTGTAATACGTCTCATTACAAGTTTGTACCTTCTAAAAACAAAATAAGAAAAAAGAATCATACATATCTAATCAAATGATTCTTCTTCTTAGTAGATTCAGATGATATCCAAACATCTTGACCTCAACAAATAAATCACTAAAATAATTAATAGAATGTATGAGTCCACCAAACTGTATAGAGGTCCTATACCAGTTTCCACAGAACTAGATAATGTAACAGTAAGTAAATGACACAAGCGGTTTTACGTGGAAAAATCTCTGCTCGAAGGGATTAAAAACCACGACCTACACTGGTAGGGTTTCAACTTCACTACTGAGCAATCTTTAGATTACAACCTATTGCAATCTAGGAATTAAACTCTTAATCCCTCACTAACTTGTAATACACCTATTACAAGACACTTTGCAATACACCTATTACAAAGACTTCAACTCATGACTAACTCTAGTCACGACACAAACTCAATGGGTTTATGGTTTTTAGAGGTTCCTAGTTAAAGCTTATGAATAAGCAAAAATAGGAATTAAATGAAGAACAAATACAAAGATACAACTCAACTAAGGACATACAAAATACTTGTTGTAGGAACTGGTCCGTAGTAGTGTTGTACTTTATTCTTGATGCACTTGTGACTTCAATTCATTATAATCAGATCTTGAGTGCTTGAATAGTATCACAAGTGTTCAAGTGATGTTTTGTTGTAATGCTTCTTGTTAATATCCTTTTGATGACATCACTTAGATGATGTAAACACTTGGTTGGTCCAAAGCTCTTCCCAATGGGAAGTGACTGCTGCACTGTAGCATGTACAGTGTAGACAGTTACTTTCCAGCTGTAGAGTTGACTTCGTACTGTTGTCAGGAAAACCCCAAGGGATCAAGTCCTTGAGTTGATTCTTTTCTGTCTGAAATCATACAGCTCAAATTAGCTTGAGTACATTGATGGAGAATATACCAAGTGTGCATCAGGTCTTTTATCTGATTTTTAACAATAAGCTTGTTAGATCATAAAAACATAAATCTAAGATACTTTAAACTAATCAATAATCCACATTAATATTGGAAACACGTACATTAGTTTTTCATGTATAATTATTTACTAATAGTTTTATTTTAAAATATTAATATTATTTCACTAAAAAGTATACCACTTGACTTGAAATACACGTGCAACACACATGCATAGAAACTAGTATTAAAAAATAGCATACAAACATGGCCAAAAAACAACCACCATTATTGCTACTGGAACCCTAAAACGCATCCTTAAGATTGATTTCCTTTTGAAACGTTATTAAGATTCCACTAAAGCAACATGCTTATATATAGGAATAGTTTAGAGAAATGACCCTTTAATTTCCCTAGTAGTTACCAATATAATATAAGTTAGTTTAATTAACCATTATTTCGGTTTCTTTTTGCATTTTTTATACATTGTTACAACCTTGATCATGATTATTCTTGCTCGAACTAATTTGGTTGTTGTAGAATATGAAGAAATAATTTTGATTGCTTATTATATGTGTTATTAGCTTATTATAAAAACAAAAACCTGACGTCTCCTCATTTTGGAATATACTATATGATATAGGGGCGTATGTAGTGTGATAATAATGGTTCAACTGAATCCATAACTTTCGATGTGGAGTAAATATTTATATGTAAAAATTCGTTAAAATTGCAAATATAATAGATTTGAACCCATAGCTTTAAGAATATAATGAGTTCAATGCTAAGAAAATAAAAAGTTGAACTCAAAATTTAAATTTTAGATCCGCATCTAATATGATATGTGTGCTCAACCATTTAGTACACCCTCTATATATGTTTTTCACTGAGCTTTCTGGTTTAAGCTTTAGATCGACCATATTAATTATGTCTGATGCAAGGCTGCCATATATATTTAAATTTGAAGTCCACTAAACTACTAAACATCCTTTCAAGAAATAGTTCTCCTAAGTCGATAGAAATAGCCACAAAAATATTCCACGCACACCCAAAGTTTATTTGCTGAAAATTAACGAATAACACATCATGAAATTCACAGCCTAGCTAGTATTAAAAAGAAGGTAAATTAATTAACCAGTAAAGTAAATAAAATAACGTAGGCTGATTAAAACACAATCCCTAAACACAAAGCAATTAAGAGAAAAATCTGAAGGGGGGAAAAGAACATACAAGGATATAATTACACACCAATGAGAAAAAGAAAAGCGAAAAAAAGATTAAAATTACATCAAGTGAAACATCTTCAAATCAGTTGCAACTGAGAGAGTTGAATCAAATCCTCTTCCTGATAACAAAGAAAGAAATGACGAAAGCAAGAAATCCTAACAGCAGTGCTGGAGAAGAATTGGTGGAGCCAATATTTTTTGAGGGAGAAGAATCAGCATAGTTGCCGCCTCCTCCATATTGTGCATTAGCAACAGCCAAAACCATGGCCAAAAAAGCAACTACAATTGCAACTGAACCCCTAAAACCCATGCTTAAGCTCTCCTTAGGTTGCAACCTTAACTACTTACACAAAAGTTGATGATTAATTGCCTTTTGAAAGTTCTACTCAGATTCCAACAAAAGCTCCTTGCTTTTATAGGAATAATGTAGAGAAATGGCCCATTGATTTTCCCTAGTAGGTGCCAAAATATAATATAAGTTGGTTAAACCATTATTTTCGGCTTGAATTTAAAATTTTATATATTGTAATAACAACCTTGATCAGGACAACTCTTACTTGAACCAATTTTCATTGCTTATACTATGTCTTACTTAACTTAACAAATGTATATTGTATAGAAGACGTAACGTGGTTAGGTCGTGCCATGTATATGATATGCCGGCCCAACTAATATGCCTAAGAACGTGAATTTAAATAAGAATCTCCAATTGTATAAATGTTTATATTCTAGAGAGATTCTAGGGTTTGTTACTTGGTGGCTAAGTGACTCTTTCCCTATAAATAGAGAGGTGTTCTTCCATTGTAAATCATCCCAAAATTCAATAAGAATTCCTCTCTCTTTCTTTGCAATATTGTTCTTGTTCTTTATCGTTTCATAACACGTTATCAGCACGAGACTCTAACAAATTGAGCAGAAGCCTTGGGATTGAGCATAATGATTGTCAATTGTTCCATGAGCTTCCTTCATGATTAAATTCTGGATTTAAGTTAAGTATTTTACTTTATTTTTCTCTTTTAAATTCTTGAAATTCTATAATTTGATTTTAAATGCAAGCAAAGACAATAAACTTTGATTATAACTCCTATAGAGTTTGCAAGAAATTATAACCACCAAAGTGGTAAAATTTCTATGCCTTGCCATGATCAAATTCATGTATGATTGTGGGGAAAAAAAATGGAAACACGTCCCATTGAATTTGCTTCATTCTCATTCCCCTTAAGAGAATGTGATAGCAATATGTGATAAGTCTGAAAGAAGACAAATTATTACCGTGAAGGTATCAATGGATATAGACGTGGAAATAGACGAAATTATAATCGTCATATTTGTGATAATGAGAATAATAAGAATTTTCAAAATAATCTTTCACTAGCTGAAAGTTATATTTGTCATCGATTTGACATGAGATTTTGTAAAGCACATATATATGATTATGGTCCATTCATGATGAGAATGAGACAACATCTGATTTATGAATATATATATTCATTCTTGGAAGAATATGAATGTGCTAGTGGTAGTGAATATACCACACTCATCTCTAAAAGGAGGTTTGAAATGAAATAAGAAAATAATTTTATTATTATGGCATGAATGGTCATTGATCACGTACCTATTGTACACCAAAATATTTTGGCGATGTGATTACTAAAGGATAACACTAATGCAAGAAATAGATCTTGCATATAATTTTGACAATGACCATAATTTATAACTTTCTTCTTGAAAGTGATATTCACCGCATGGATGTTGATGAATATGTGGTAGTACCAAATTAATTGAGAGCTCTGGATGAGCCAATTATTACTATTTTGGAGAAATACAATTGATTATTCAATTTATTGTGTTGTAGTAAGTCCCAATTTGCCTGTTTAGCAACTGCTTCATGCTCCGTCCCTTGATTATATAGCTGCCATAAAAAAGAGAGGGAAAATAAATTTGGGATTAAATCATTATTTTACTGAACTTTAGTATCCGTAAATACTAATTTGATTATGAGCATTTGCGAAGAATGAGTGTTCAAATAGATTTAAAAGTAATTAGTTGAGTCATTTGAAACTCTTTTGACTCCTTTATATTTTGTATATCAAATATAAGACATTTTATCTCTTAAATACTTAAGATCCAGTCGTTATGTTTAGACCTTCTAATATTATAATTAAAAGTCAAATGTTGGCACATGGTATAGCAAAATTATATGGTGAATACATGCGAGTACACAATCATTAGATTCTGCAACAGGCCTCATGTCCAGAGTAATCATACATTCCTTTCTCATTTATGTTTTTCTGGAAATAGAGTAAGTTTCTAAAGTATTCTCGAAAGCGGTTGGTTATATTGAGGCTATAAATAAAGGAAAGATTTAATATCTTCTATTACTACAACCTGTAGCGGGGTAATATGTATGTGAAAAGTTACCCGCTTTATTCTCCAGTTTGTACTACACAAATAANCCGCTTTATTCTCCATTTTGTACTACACAATAAAAGAATACCACAATAAAGTGGATGTTTATTGATATAAAAACCCATATCATAATAAACTTGGAACTTATTGATAATTGCACACGTCATGGTGTAAACCTGAACTTTATCAATATTGATAATTTATTCAGCTGGCATAATTGGTTTAGCCATACCAATTTAAGTATGATGTGCAAAATTCACATGGGTAAATATTAAAGAACTAGAAAATTCTTTATGAATTCTCTTATGTTGCTTGTTCTCATTAATCAATAGACCAACTGAAATTGGGATTGAATCACATGAATGCTGGAAATAGAAAAGGTGAATATGGGTCATTCACCTGCCATGTATACCACATAAGATGCATCTATGAGATGGTTACATGTGCAACTATTATTAACCCGCAACCTGCTGTTTGCGAAATAACTTGCTCAATAATTTGATTTAGAGCATAATTTCCAGATTTTCTATTCAAGACTTTATCTTGATAAGTTAGTTATACCACAATTGGTTTAGCAAAATGATTTATTGAGTGCTTCCACTTAATAGCTAAACTATTACCTATGAGAACTAAGTTATTTGTATCAGTTTGATATACATTATATACGAAAGTATTTTACATTCCCCCCTCACAAGTGGTTCAGGGTCAGGAACCATATAATTCCATCTTATTATTGTTGATGTGCGGTGTATATTTTGATTAACACCATAATGCACAAAGATGGGTTCCCAAAATTGAGGAAGAAAGTTAGTTTTTCTAACATGAGGGGGAGACATGATAAACAGTTGAGAAAAAGTTACGTGGAAAGAATTATCATTTATCCATCTAGATCCTCGAATAAGATAATATGAACTTGAAGTTCATAAAAAGATAATTCATCTACAATAAATTGCAAAGCATGCCAAACGTCTGCAATTGATAGCAAGATCGTTACTAATGAAAACGAGGTTGCCCACTTCTGTTTGGGGTCATGCCATTATGCATGCAGCAATTCTAGTTCGTCTCAGACCGATAAATTATCATAAATATTCCCCGTTGCAATTAGTTTTGGGTCATGAACCTAATATATCATATTTAATAATTTTTGGATGTGCAGTATATGTGCCTGTAGCACCCCCATATCGCACCAAAATGGGTCCCCAAAGAAAGTTAGGAATATATGTTGGGTTTGAATCGCCCTTCATTATTCGCTATCTTGAAATATTAACGGGGGATTTATTCACTGCATGATTTGCAGATTGTCGATTCGATGAGACAACTTTCCCAAAATTAGAGGGAGAAAATGGTGAAACCAAACGGGAAATTTTGTGAAAAAATCCATCATTGTCTCATCTTGATCCACGTACCTCTATTTGTGAAAAAGAGGTGCAAAATATTATTCATTTGCAAAGAATAGCAAATCAAATGCCAGACGCATTTACGGATTTGAAAAGAATAACAAAATCACATATCCCTGCAGAGAATGTTCCAATCCGTATTGATGTCCCTATTGGACAATCTTCTAGTGTCATAGCTAATGAGTCACAAGCACGCCTAAAACGTGGCAGACCATTGGGTTCTAAGGATCGAAATCCTAGAAAAAGGAAAATAAATGATCAAAATGACACTACGAAAGAGTCTCATGAAGAAATCCACGATTTAATAAATTCTGAGATTCATGAGGAAACCAATGAGCCCGAGACTCAAGAAAACAAGGAACTATCGATAAATCCAATCGATATTGAGACAAATTTGAATCGATTGAATATAGTGGTGGATTATGTCTTTGCATATAATGTTGCATCTAGAATTATGCAAGATAATGAGGATATTGAACCTCAATCTGTTGGAGAATGTCGACAAAGACATGATTGGCCAAAATGGCAAGAAGCAATCCAATCAGAGCTGAATTCACTTGCGAAACGTGAAGTTTTTGGGCCTGTAGTCCAAACACCTAATGGTGTTAAGCCTGTTGGCTATAGATGGGTCTTTGTACGCAAGAGGAGTGATAAAAATGAGGTAAAAAGATATAAGGCACGCCTTGTTGCACAAGAATTTTCACAAAGGCCTGGTGTCGATTATGAAGAGACATATTCACCCGTTATGGATGTTATAATGTTCCGTTATCTCATTAGTTTTGTTGTCCATGAAAATCTTGACATACATTTAATGAATGTGGTTACCTCCTACCTTTATGGCTCACTTGATAATGAGATATACATGAAAATTCTTGAGGGATTGAAAATGCCTAACACACATAATTCAAAGTCCCGGGAAATATTTTTAATCAAATTGCAAAGATCTTTGTATGGTCTAAAGCAATCAGGACGTATGTGGTATAATCGTCTTAGTGAGTACTTATTAAAGGAAGGTTATATAAATGATTCCATTTGTCCATGTATTTTTATAAAGAAAACAACATCGGAATTTGTTGTACTTGCCGTATATGTTGATGACATAAACCTTATTGGAACTCCTATAGAACTCCAAAAGGCAATTGAGTATTTAAAGAAAGAATTCGAGATGAAAGATCTCGGAAAGACAAAATTATGTCTTGGTTTGCAAATTGAACATTTGGCAAACGAGATCTTTTTGCATCAATCTACCTACATGGAAAAGGTACTGAAACGGTTTTACATGGATGGAGCACATCCATTAAGTACTCCGATGGTTGTT
>ML310053.1:0-26067 GCA_005239505.1 Nicotiana paniculata
ACACTCTGCACTCTTTTGTGCAGATCCAGGTACTAGCCAACAGTAGAGATTTTTAGAGCAGTCGTCTATTTATTCGGAGACACAAGGTATATCTGCCGGCGTTCGCAGATCCCGAGAGTCTTCTTCTATTTTACATACACTGTTTTATATTATTAAGAACAGTTACACTATTTATTTCAGCCATTATTTGTAGTATTCTTTAGAAGTTCGTGGATTGTGACACCAGACCCTGGGGTAGTCTTAGAGTTGTTTACATAATTAGTTCGTGATTCGTTCTATTTAAATGGCTATTGTTATCATTTTATTTTATTTTGTTGGGAATTGTTTTAATTAGGCTCAATTGAAATTTATTTATTTATGCTCAAGTAATTAATCAAGGAAATTAGCTAAACGACTTCTAACATTGGCTTGCCTAGCAAGTGTGGTGTTAGGCGCCATCACGATCCCTGAGGTTGGGAATTTGGGTCGTGACAGAAACGGACTGCATCCAGTATGTCCGGAAATGCCACCGTTGTCAGATACACGGAGATATGATAAAAATACCTCCAAACAAGCTCAACGCAACAAGCTTACCATGGTCGTTCGCCGCCTGAGGCATGGACGTTATTGGACGAACCGAGCCTGCCGCCTCCAACGGACACAGGTTCATTCTTGTAGCCATCGACTATTTCACCAAATGGGTCGAAGCAGCATCCTACAAAGCAGTGACTAAGAAAGTCGTGGCAGACTTTGTCCGCGACCGTACTGTTTGTCGATTCGGGATCCCTGAGTCAATCATCATCGACAATGGTTCCAATCTCAACAGTGACCTGATGAAAGCTATGTGCGAGGCTTTCAAGATCAAATAGAAGAATTCCACAGCTTACAGACCTCAGATGAATGGAGCTGTAGAAGCCGCCAACAAAAACATCAAGAAGATACTAAGAAAGATGATAGAAAGGCACAAGCAGTGGCACGAGAAGTTATCATTTGCCTTATTGGGATATCGCACCACAGTTCGCACCTCAACANGTTTATGGTACTGAGGTTATTATTCATGCCGAAGTTGAGATTCCATCTCTAATAATTATACAAGAAGCTGAGCTCACCGACGCAGAATGGGTAAAGAGCCGTTATGAGAAACTATCCCTCATAGACGGAAAGAGAATGAATGCAATCTGTCATGGTCAACTCTATCAGAACGGAATGACCCGAGCCTTCAACAAGAGAGTCAAGCCTAGACAGTTCACACCGGGGCAGCTGGTGCTGAAGAAGATCTTTCCATATCAAGGCGAATCCAAAGGGAAGTTCTCTCCCAACTGTCAGGGTCCGTACATGGTTCACCGGGTACTGATAGGAGGAGCACTTATACTCGCAGAAATGGACGGAGAAGTCTGGCCAAAGACAATCAATTCAGATGCAGTCAAACGTTACTATGTGTAATCTTTATGCTTTCTCAATGATTTAAATTGAACTACGCCGGAACTTATTCCCGTTTAAGAGGGGATACGTAGGCAGCCCTATGGGTTCGGTCACAATTCAATAAAAGTTTCATTTTTCCCCGCAATTGGAAACTGGGGCAGAATTTTGAGGAGGACCCTCAAAATTCTGTAGCAGGAGAGGTTGCAATGTCCCGAGCCGTGTCACGGTCGTCGGTTCATCCCAAAATTATTTTTTAATATACATTATGCTTTTACAAAATCATGTATGTTTGTTTTTGAAACAGCTTTGTTTAGCAACACAACCCCAATAATACAGGCAGTATCATCAGATCGAGCCCAGCAGGTCAAGAAAAGCCAGCGGGCATACAAACTAACCCCCCCCCCCCCTCTCCCGTTTATAGAACTCACGATCTTTCTTTGGTTGCAGGCACTAAGGTTGAAAAATCCCTAAACGAACTGTCCGCCCAGGGGACAAACGTTTTCCAAAATACGACTCTCAAAACTGCTGCACTTGCCGATGCTCGCACATGCCTAAATGCTCCGCAGTCGCAATGCTCTCAATAATCACAATGCCGCAATTCATCACCAGCTTAGAAGTCCTACTGTCATTTTATTTCTTGCATAAGGCTACCATTCTGCCTTCCGAGGTCAAGCTCTACCTCCATCCACATCATTGTATAAGGCTACCATTCTGCCTTCCGAGACTAAACGTTGTCTCCATCTGCATTTGCATCTTTGCATAAGGCTACCATTTTGCCTTCCGAGGTTAAGCTCTACCTCCATCCACATCATTGCATAAGGATAATGTTCTGCCTTCCGAGACTAAGCGATGTCTCCATCTACATTTGCATCTTTGCATAAGGCTACTATTCTGCCTTCCGAGGTTAAGCTCTACCTCCATCTACATTATTGCATAAGGCTACCGTTATTCCTTCCGAGACTAAGCGTTGTCTCTATCTGTATTTCCATCTTTGCATAAGGCTACTATTCTGCCTTCCGAGGTTAAGTTCTACCTCCATCTACATCATTGCATAAGGATACCATTCTGCCTTCTGAGACTAAGCACTGTCTCCATATGCATTGCATAAGGCTATCATTCTTCCTTCTAAGGCTAAGCTCTGCCTCCAATTTACCTTTCGAGACTAACCGATGTCTCAAGCACTATTTACTTCGCTTTCCTTTCGGGCTAAGCTCTGCCCTTTTATTCGCAAGACTAAACTCTGTCTCGTCAGCATCATTCTATTGCATCTGCATGGACTGAAATATCGTCGACTCATCCAAAGGCATCATCGTTCGGAGGCACCATTTTCATGGCCCGAGAATACCATGCCATGGCCTGAGAATCTCTTTCAACCTCTACATATCATTATTCAAAGGCGTCATGGTTCGGAGGCACCATCATCATGGCCTGAGAACATCATTTTCATGGCCTCCGAATCCTGCATCAAGCAATTCATAGCCCAGGACGTCATGGTCTGAGGACGTCATCCTTAAGCGTCCAAAGACATCCTTCATGGTCCAACGGGAATTTGCATCATGTTTAAATTATGCACGATATATTCTTGTATTATTTATTTTGTAGGTAATCCGGCGAGCAAATTGCCATCCCGACAGCAGCGGTCCCGCTCCAGTTCTCCTAAAAACCCCGTAAGTCGTTTGTGCACCTAACCCTATACTTTGCGTCCGTTCTTGTAAAACTTCATCGGTATACTTCGCTGATGACTCCTGAACTACATACGGCCTGATTCCCATAAAATCAGGGATATGTAGGCAACCAAGAAACCAGGGTGCAGCCTAAAACTCTTCAAACCATTTCACTCGGTCAAAATTGGCCATCATATCTTTACCCGACAACTCTTTCATCCTTCCCAAGTAAAGAAGGCCAGTTGTTGATACCTAATTTTCTCTCAAATTATTTTTAACTTGCATATATACCTTCAAAAACATGTTTTCATAGCAACTGCTATTTTTCTATAATTTTACCATATTTTTATTAATTTATTTTAATTCATCCAGTGTTTTCATTTCTAATAATTAATTATAAATTGCATTACAAACAATTTCAAAAGTATTTCTTGATTTATGTATTATTTCTGGTCCTATTAAGACCAAATTATTTCACAATTAACCAAATTAGCACTCTTTGGCTATAATTGCAATAACTTTGCAATTATAGCCTAATCATATGTTTTATACTATTTTTATCCAATAATTAGTTGTTTGAATTTTTTAATACTTATTAATCATTGTAATTTAATTTATTAAGCATCAATTTCTTTTTTTACAATTATCATCTTTTTGTTAATTATTTATCTATTTTTAATTGGGTATTTATTAGTTAGCCACTATTATTTAAATTCTAGCCTAATTAATCGGACCCCTAACCCATTTAATTAGCCCAATAACTTGAGCCCAGTCTTTATAAAATACCCGGCGCAATCCCTCATTCGATCTGAGCCGCTAATTAATTCAAATCAACGGCCCAGATTGAGTCTTTCCATAATTAATTCCTAAACGATTACCCCCCCCCCCTTTTCATTTCCCCGTCTCACTTCTAAGTCATATCTATCTGAATACTCTCACTTCTCTCTAGACCCTTCGTCTACTGATCCCTTATCACCCTTCTCCGGCCACCCCTCTCCAGAAACCATGGAGGTTCTACCTCTCATCGACCTTATGGCTCCATCTTTCACACCTGTGTCACCGATGGAGGTTCTCAAGTGACCCAGAAGCGGTTCACTCCCATCTCCGGTATCATGCCATATTTTTCGGCCACTTATGGCCGTTCCAGTAAGATCTTCATATTTTCCGGCCAAACGCCGGTAATATTTAAGTTTTCTTCTCCTTCTCTAGGTTTTCTCTGGAAACTCTAGCTTTAAATCCTCCGATCTTTTTAGATCTGTAACGGATCTATGTGTCTTTTAAGGTTCTCACATGTTTTCCTCAAATGATTTCTTTGGTTTCAAACGATTTCCTCATTTTCCATACTAGGGGTTCAAAACCCTTTTGCAAAACGATTTCTTTCTGATTTTTAGCAATTACTTTGTGATTTTAGCATGTTTAAACATCACCTGAGCTTTTTTTTTTGTTTGATTCATTTTGTTAAGAAACCCTAATACTTCTGCGTTCAATCTGGAAGTTCAAATCTGTTTGCAATGATGTTTGCGTGTCTCTCATGAACTTTCTGGACTTTCATGAATGTCATATGTGTTCTATGCTTCTTGCTCTAATTTGTTGCTAAGGTTTCTGAATCTCTATTGTCCTCTTAACTACTTGCTTAGGGTTTATCTGATTTTGTTCAACACATGTTATTTATCGTTTAATAGGTCTGACTATTCATTTTATTGATTGTTTACATGATAAGTTATACTGATTTTGTGTATTGTCCTTAGACCTGCGATACTTTCCTTAAAAACTGTGATTTTGTGTATTCTCTTTATAACTCTTTACTGATTTTGAATTATTTCCTTGTTTGTGTGATACTTTCCTTTCTTAGGCTTGATTCCCTGTGATTTTAATCTCATTCGAGATCCCCTTGACTAATTTTCAGAATTAAAATCATACTCTGCTTTATTTTAATGCGTATGAATATGCTGTCAGTTATTCAACATGTACTTTCCTTAATTATGTATTATGTACTTAGTCTTTATTACATGCCACATGTTTTTACTACTCCTATTATGATAAAATCAGTCTTATAATTGATTTTTTTTCCTAGTTTGATACAACTTGTACCCGTTTGAACTATGACTCCCTAATTAAAGAGAGTCCGGGTCTTGATTGATTCTGATTGGGTATTTTTCATATAACTATGTTAAATTAGTACTTCTTACCTTATTCTCCTGCCTGTTTAAGACTATGAATACCTCTGCTCTTTCATTAGCAAGACAGACGAACACATACACTGTTCTGAACTCTCTCTTACACACATACATACTCTCTCTTTTCATTCTTGCTGATTATTTGCTATTCTCAGTCGGCTGAAAAGCCAAAGACTGAGTAATTATATACTCTACTGCTCTACACTCTACTGCTCTTCACTTTACTGCTCTGCACTTTACTGCTCTGCACTTTACTGCTCTTCATTATGTACTCATTCTCTCATTCAACTGGTATGTTTTCAGTTTAACTTAAATTTTCCAAAACAATATGTTTCTATTCGTATTGCAATTCTTTTTGTTCCTGTTATGTTTTTACCTGTGGTTTGTTGTTTACATTGCAACTAGCATGTCTATTTGTTATTCTATCTGTGTGATCCCCTTTTCCCCTTAGTTTCAGCATGTCTCCTGTTTTGCACATATTTCATTACACTTCTGCCTTACCCCTTGACCCCCAGTACACTATAAGCATGTATTTGTGCCACTTGTTTGCTATGTAATCCTAAACTGTGCTATGTTCATGAATCCTCCCTAAATCTATATGCAATCCTGTCTGTTATGTACCTCCCTTTGGCATTCTCTTAATCTTGTTCTACTGAGTCCCTGGCTTGAACATCTTTGTGAAAAAATGTTTAAAATTCTGTAGTATTTCTCTGGTGCTAACTTGTATGCAAGCATGCTTTCACAAGTGACCTACTTTTCCCCAATCCCTTATTCCCTGTTTGTGTTTGCTTCCCTGAACTATGTATGCTGATTTGGTTCTAAGTTGCTGAATGTTCTCCTCCCTTTCTTTCAAAATTGTTTTTCACTAAGAGAAAACTCTTCTGTTGTTTTTCCAAAATTTATTTCAAACTAATCATCTTCAAAATTGTTTTCCCAACTCTACTCTTTCAAAACTATGTCAAGCACTCTCACATATACTCTTAGAAGTCTAGGTTCTGCCCCTTTAGTGTGTGACTGCTTAGGGACCCCTATGAGCTCCCTCCGAACTCTGACACATTAGAGTTGTCCCTTCCACACTGCACTTACTCAGTATGGTTATGCAAATCTGGGTGTGAGCATTGCCCGAGATCCTTTGAGATCCTTAGGGAACTCTGAGACACCTGGATTATATGAAAGGTTGTGAATATCAGTGGCATTAAGGCATTCTAGAGATTCTGGGCCTATCAGTAGGCTCCCTATAGTATAACTTCTTCTTTTCATTATTCAGTTATGTAATTCATGCAAATAGCCTGTAATAATTTTTGTAAACAACTATTGGGGATGGATAGTGAAAAGGGAAAAGGGTAGTTATGCGTGTTATAAATATTAAAGGGTAAAAACCATGCTATTAGGTTTACATTCCTTATTTGCGCAATAGAAATCATGTTTAGGATCAACATGTGCAAAGCATATCATGCATTAGAAATCATGTTATTTAGCCTTTATGAACACCGTTGCAGCATCTTGTTTCAGTACTGTCATTCATCACTTAGAAAATTCTGTGATAGGGTAAATATTGTTAATAATTGGTATCTTCTGCAATCATGTTTCATATTGCTATGCGCACTTAGAAATCCTTTCCCTAGGATAAACAACACTAAAATAAACTGCCACTCTTGCATCTTCTGAATCATGCTTAATGTTGTAATTATTGTGCATTTAGAAATTATGCTTAGGATTCTGTATATGCATCATTATGCATCCCTACATGTGCATTAGCTACCATGTTTTAGGATTTCATTCATACTCGCTTAACAACACCTAGTCTAACTACTGGTGCATATAAAAGGTATAAAACACTTCACTCAGTTTCTCTAAAACACTTGGCAACAATTCTGTGTTCTGAACAACCTAGAACAACATGTGTAGGTAATAATTTGCAACAGTCCCTTTAACAATTCAGATAATTAGTATACACTGGCAAGCCTTAGGTGATTAAATTGCTAAAATTAGAAATCTGTCTTTGTGTTATCACTTAGATACCATGCTTAGGATCTGAACCTGAATCTGGACCTTAATTGTGTATGATTCATGTTGTTTATGTGTACTATGTGTGGAGGTACTTGAGCCTTTTCCTGTTTGTATGTTTATCCCCCTTAATTGCAGTCCTATATGTTTCTTGTTTGTCGCTTAGTGTTTTGCCTTTAAACCTGAGGGNTGCAAATAGCCTGTAATAATTTTTGTAAACAACTATTGGGGATGGATAGTGAAAAGGGAAAAGGGTAGTTATGCGTGTTATAAATATTAAAGGGTAAAAACCATGCTATTAGGTTTACATTCCTTATTTGCGCAATAGAAATCATGTTTAGGATCAACATGTGCAAAGCATATCATGCATTAGAAATCATGTTATTTAGCCTTTATGAACACCGTTGCAGCATCTTGTTTCAGTACTGTCATTCATCACTTAGAAAATTCTGTGATAGGGTAAATATTGTTAATAATTGGTATCTTCTGCAATCATGTTTCATATTGCTATGCGCACTTAGAAATCCTTTCCCTAGGATAAACAACACTAAAATAAACTGCCACTCTTGCATCTTCTGAATCATGCTTAATGTTGTAATTATTGTGCATTTAGAAATTATGCTTAGGATTCTGTATATGCATCATTATGCATCCCTACATGTGCATTAGCTACCATGTTTTAGGATTTCATTCATACTCGCTTAACAACACCTAGTCTAACTACTGGTGCATATAAAAGGTATAAAACACTTCACTCAGTTTCTCTAAAACACTTGGCAACAATTCTGTGTTCTGAACAACCTAGAACAACATGTGTAGGTAATAATTTGCAACAGTCCCTTTAACAATTCAGATAATTAGTATACACTGGCAAGCCTTAGGTGATTAAATTGCTAAAATTAGAAATCTGTCTTTGTGTTATCACTTAGATACCATGCTTAGGATCTGAACCTGAATCTGGACCTTAACTGTGTATGAGTCATGNTTCATGTTGTTTATGTGTACTATGTGTGGAGGTACTTGAGCCTTTTCCTGTTTGTATGTTTATCCCCCTTAATTGCAGTCCTATATGTTTCTTGTTTGTCGCTTAGTGTTTTGCCTTTAAACCTGAGGGCCTGACTAGCATCTCCCTTTAGGATAAGAGTCCTAATTTCCTCCGGGGCTGATAGGAAGGGACGAGTAACAGCATGCAATAGAGGTCGAGACCAACACTCGATTTAGTTACTTTCACGGGGTGGGAAAGAGTAGAATATGGATATGATGACCGGTACGCTAATACCACGTGTAGCCCCTCTTTGAGGAGTGATTACTGCGTATTGTACTGATGTGATCCATATTATTATAAACCTAAGATACCCTTTATATTCTTAGATCGTAATCCTTTCAAAATCTAACCTTCTTTACTATTTTCAAACATCTGCATGCTTAAGACTTAAATCCCCTCTTATTTGAGCCTTTATTTGTTTGTTTGCTAAGTCGTACAAATTCACAAAAGTTGTTTGGCTGGGAACCACACTTGTGGATCCTGAGGGGTGCCTAACACCTTCCCCTTAGGATAATTTCAAGCCCTTACCCTATTTCTGGTTAACAACGTAGTTGTAAATGAACTACTTTGGTGTCCTAACGCACCTTTAAAAATAGTTAGGTGGCGACTCTCAAAAATACAAACCCCTTTTCCAAAAGGAAAGAGTTGTCCCAACCGAATGTCATGAACCTGATCTCCGTGAGGAAATAGGGGGCGCGACAGGGGGTGTGTTACAGACTCCGGAGGGGCTCCTACAGCCCAAGCACTATCGTAATCATCAATATAACCGCTGCGGCATGCAGTCCGATCCCATAACTGTCACTCATAACCAGGCACTCGGCCTTACTCAGTCATCAACCTCTCCAGTCTCACCACGGGCTCACAATGTCATGAAAACAGACACGGAACAATGATATGATGAATCAATAAATAACTGAGACTGAGACATGGTATAAAATGCATGATCATGACTGAGTATGGAATAGTAAATAAAACTAGTGAGATAACATCAAGAAATGACTGCTAAGGGGTCCAAAAATACCGGCACAAAGCCTAAACATGATATCTAGCACGATTTACGGCTCAACTACTTTATCACATGATGAAAACATGGAAATCAACAAGATAGAGTCACTAAACAGTGTCATGGAGTAACCCAGGACACCATTCCCACGGTGCACGCCCGCACGCCCGTCAGTTGGCATGTGCGTCACCATAATACCAATCACATAGCATATAATTTGGGGTTTTGAACCATCAGAACCAAGTTTGAAAATGTTACTTACCTCAAACCAAGAAAATTCCTATTCCAGAATGCCCTTGTCTCTCAATTCGACCTACGAACGTCCTGAATCTAGCCACAAGTAATACAACACAATCAATTTAGGCTAAGGGACCAAATCCACAAGAAAAAAATCATTTTATAGCCCAAATTTCGAAATTAGCCCGAACCCAGCCCCGAGCCCACGTCTCCAAAACCTGACAAAATTCACAAAACCCGAAAGCAAATTCACTCACGAGTCCAACCATACCTTTATCAAACTCCGACCTCATTTGGTCCCTCAAATCCCCAAAATCCACTCTCGAAAATCCCAAGCCCTAACCCCCAGTTTTCACTCTAAAACCCCACTAATTAGGTGAGAAATCAACGGGAGTACACCATAGCTAAGGATAATTAGGCTCAAGGGACTTACCTTAGTGAATAGCCTTGAATTTCCTTCAAAAATCACCTCAAAACCTCCAAAGTCCGAGTTCAAAATTGTGGAAATGAGTAAAAATCTCGAAGTCCTCTATTTATACATTCTGCTCAGTGAAACCGCACATGCGGCCCCCTTTGTCGCTTCTGCAACGCTACATCCGCGGACCAAGCTCTACTTCGGCGAAAAGTCACTTAAAACCCTTGGATCGCTTTTGTGACTCTCAACCGCATCTGCGATCATCGCAGGTGCGGAAACTACCTCGCACCTGCGGATTCCCTCTCGCACCTGGGCATGCCTGCCTGCATCTGCGACTCTTGCAGGTGCAGGAATATCTTCGCACCTAATGTTCCTGCCCAAGTCCTCCATGTCCGCATCTGCGGCTCCTCAGTCGCTCCTGTGGCTCCCACTCCGCAGGTCGGAAGGCACCAGAACCAGCAGCTTCAGCTGCATTTCATCAACTCCAATCCTTCCGTTAACCACTCGGAATAACCCCGAGGCCCTCGGGACCTAAACCAAACATATCAACAAGTCTCATAACATCATACAAACTTAATCGAACCTTCGAATCCCTCAAAACAACATCTAAACACCAAATTACCCTCGGATTCAAGCCTAAGAACATCTAAACTTCCAAATTCCACAAATGACGCCTAAACCTATCAAACCACGTCCGAATGACTCCAATTTTTACACACACGTCAAAAATGACACCATGAACCTACTCAAACTTCCGGAATTCCATTATGAACCTGATATCAAAATTTCCAATGCAGAACCAAAATCGCCAAATTTCCAACTTTCACCAATTCAAGCCTAATTCTACTACTGGCCTCCAAATTACATTCAAGACGCACTCCTAAGTCCCAAAATCAGCTAACGGAGCTAATTGAACCATCAAAATTCAAATCCGAGATCGTTTACACATAAGTCAACATCCAGTTGACTTTTCAACTTAAGCTTCTAATAAAGAGACTAAATGTCTCAATTCACTCCGGACCCGAACTAACTAACCCGGTATATCATAATAAGTTGAAGAACACAAAAAGAAGCAAAAATGAGGAAAACTGGGCTATAACTTTCAAAACGACTAGCCGGGCCGTTACATCCTCCCCCTCTTAAACAAAAGCTCGTCCTCGAACGGGTCTAGAAACATACCTGGAGTCTCAAATAGGTGTGGATATCTGCTCCGCATCTCCCACTCGGTCTCCCAGGTGGCCTCCTCCACAGGCTGACCTCTCCACTGCACCTTCATTAAAGCTATATCCTTTGCCCTCAACTTTCGAATCTGCCGATCCAAAATGGCCACCGGCTCCACATCATAAGTCATATCACTATCCAACTGAACCGTGCTGAAATCCAAAACATGGGACGGATCTCCAATATACTTCCGGATCATGGAAACATGAAACACTGGATGCACACTCGACAAGCTGGGAGGCAAGGCAAGCTTATAAGCCACCTCCCCTATCCTCTGAAGCACCTCAAAAGGCCAATGAACCGGGGGCTCAACTTGCCCCTCTTCCCAAACCGCATAACACCCTTCATGGGTGATACCTTCAGCAAAATCGTCTCCCCAACCATGAAAGACACATCACGGACCTTTCTATCCGCATAGCTCTTCTTCCTAGACTGCACCGTGAAAATCCGCTCCTGAATCAATTTCACATTGTCTAATGCATCCTGGACCAAGTCTGTACCCAAGATCCTAGCCTCACCCTGCTTACACCATCCTACTGGAGATATACACCTCCTCCCATATAAAGCCTCATACGGAGCCATCTGAATGCTCGACTGATAATTGTTGTTATATGCAAACTCCGCGAGTGGCAGAAACTGGTTCCATGAACCCCCAAAGTCAATGACACAAGCGCGTAACATATCCTCTAATATCTGGATAGTGCGTTCGGACTACCGGTCCGTCTGAGGGTGAAAAGTTGTGCTCAACTCAACCTGAGTACCCAACTCTCGCTGCACGGGCCTCCAAAACTGCGATGCAAACTGAGTGCCCCTACTGAGATGATGGAAACTAGGACACCATGCAGGCGAAAAATCTCTCGGATGTAAGTCTCAGCCAATCGCTTTGAAGAGTAAGTAGTACCAACTGGAATGAAGTGCACGGACTTGGTCAGCCGATCCACGACAACCCAAATAGCATTGAACTTCCTCGAAGTCCGTGGGAGCCCAACAACAAAGTCCATGGTGATCCGCTCCCATTTCCACTCTAGGATATCTAACCTCTTAAGCAAGCCACCCGGTCTCTGATTTTCATACTTAAGTTGCTGACAGTTGAGACACTGAGCCACAAACCCAACTATATCCTTCTTCATCCGCCTCCACCATTAGTGATGTCTCAAATCCTGGTACATCTTCGCAGCACCAGGATGGATGAAATACTGCAAGCTGCGGCCCCCTCAAGAATCAACTCCCGAATCCCATCCACATTGGGCACACATATCCAACTCTGCATCCTCAACACATCATCATCACCAATAGTCGCATCTCTAGCATCACCTCGCTGAACCATGTCCTGAAGAACGAGAAGGTGGGGGTCATCATACTGATGCTCCTTGATACAGTCATAAAGAGAAGACCTGGAGACCATGCAAGCCAATACCTGACTCGGCTGTGAAATATCCAATCTGACAAGCTGACTAGCTAAGTCCTGAACATCCAATGCCAAGGGTCTCTTTGCTGTCGAAAGATATGCTAAACTCCCTAAACCCTCTGCCCGGCGACTCAAGGCATCTGCAACCACATTGGCCTTCCCAGGATGGTAAAAAATAGTGACATCATAGTCCTTAAGAAGCTCTGACCATCTCCACTGATGCAAATTAAGATCCTTCTCCTAGAATAGATGCTACAAACTTCGGTGATCAGTATAGATCTCACAATGAACCCCGTACAAATAGTGCCGCCAAATCTTCAAGGCATGAATAATAGTTGCTAACTCAAGATCATGGACAAGATAGTTCTTCTCATGAGTCTTCAATTGGCACGAGGCATAGGCAGTCACCCTATCCTCCTGCATCAGAACACATCCAATACCTGTCCTCGAGGCATCACAATACACTGTGTAAGAACCTGAAGCTGATGACAAAACTAACATTGGGGCTGTGGTCAAAGTAGTCTTGAGCTTCTGAAAGCTCTCCTCACACTCATCCGGCCACCTGAATGGAGCACCATTTTGGGTAAATTTGGTCAAGGGCGATGAAATATATGAAAATCCCTCCACAAAGCGACGGTAATATCCTGCCAAACCAAGAAAACTTCTAATCTTCATGGATGAGGATGGTCTAGGACAACTCTGCACTACCTGTATCTTCTTCGGATCCACCTGAATACCCTCAGTGGACACCACGTGCCCCAAGAATGCTATTGAACCGAGCCAAAACTCACATTTGGAGAACTTTTCATAAAGTTTCTCCTCCCTCAATCTCTGCAATACAATCCTCAAATGCTGAGAATGCTCCTCCTGGCTACGAGATTAAACCAGGATGTCATCAATGAATACAATAATGAATGAGTCCAAATAGGGCTGGAATACATTGTTCATCAAATTCATGTACGCTGCTGGGGCTGAGTTCCCCGCACCAAATCAATACCAAAGTCAATATCCCTGTCAGGTGGCATGCCCGACAGGTCTGCAGGAAACACATCCAAAGAATCACGTACCACCCAAACAGAATCGATGATAGGAGTCTTTGCACTAACATCCCTCACAAAAGCCAAATAGGATAGACAACCCTTCTCAACCATAAGCTAAGCCTTCAAATATGAAATCATCCTACCAGGTACATAGTCTATAGAACCGCTCCACTCAACCCACGACAATCCCGGCATCGCTAACGTCACAGTCTTAGCTTGAGAATCTAGAACAGCATGACATGGAGACAACCAATCCATACCCAATATCGCATCAAAGTCAACCATACTGAGCACCAAAAGGTCCACTCTTCTAGTCAAGGATACGCACCAGACTGATATCCAGATGCACCTACCTCAGATCCCGCACATTTAGTGCAGAAGTGTAGTGTGAGTACATAAACAACATGTACCCAGTGAGTATCTAGTCTAACTTCAAAGAAGTAGTGACGAGGGGTCGACTTCGACACTTACTATGGGACAACAATAAAAATATATAAAATTCTAATTAAACATGGGATATATAAATGACAATAGAACTCGGAAGCAAGAAAAAATAAACAATCTTTTCATTGTTAGTAAGTTCAAAATCAATTTCCCTCATTTAACCATTTAACTTCTCAAGCCAATGAAACAACATCAAATATAATTGGGCTTCCAGTATTATTACGCACGAACTATGCCTAGGACGTACGACTCGATCCAAAATACATATACATATACTGTGTACATTGCCGAGGGCCGAACACACGAACTCTATATGCATCTTTTAACCTGCCGAGGCGTACGGCCCGCTCCCATGAGAGTAGTGGAAATTTACCCCGCTCGCAAAATATACTTGCGAAGCGGTTGAACATAGATTTCTCAAGTTATCATAATATCTCTCAATTCTTCCAAAATAAGAAATTCAACTAGAAAGCTCTATTCAAGGCAATTAGTAAGCATAATCAAATAACGGTGTCAACAAAGCATGGTGTAAACCTAAAACTATCCGAACATAAGCATAATTAGTAGCTACGAACGGAATCTCGTCACCTCGTGCATACGTAGCCCTCAAAAATAGAAACACATATTAATTAAATTCACCTATGAAGTTAATTCCATCTTACAAGGTTAGAAAAGAGACATACCTCGTCTCAAAGCCTACTTTCCGGTCCAATATTGTGTGTTAAACCCTAAATTCGGTGCCAAATGACTCGAAACTAGTCAAATGTTATATAAATTAGTCAATACTTGTTCAAAAGTTCATATCCCAACTGTTAAAGTGATTACCCAACCCCAATTGAAGAATTCTTAAAATTCACCCCTGGGCCTACGTGCCTGGATTCCGGAAATTTTTTAAGAAAGTTGTTACCCATAGCCTCATGAACTCAAACATATAATTTTTACTAAATTCCATAACCATTTTCGTGGTTAAATCCCATTTTTATCAAAATCTAGGTTTTTCTTTTACATGTTAATATCTACCCATAATCTATATATTAAACACACATTAGGTAGAAATTACTTACCCTCAATAACTAAGTTTAAATCCCCCTTTTTGAAGCTCCAAAATCGCCCAAGAGTACAATAAATGAACACAAAAATGACTAAGTCCAGATTTTAAAACTCTCTGCCCAGCTGCCCTCTTCTTCGCGAACGTGAAAGGGGCCTCGCAGTCACGAAGGCAACAGCCCAGGCCTAAGAAATCTTTGTCTACGCGAATGCGACCAGGGCCTCGTGAACGCGAAGGCTTACTAGCCCTGCCCCACGCGAATGCGAGGGAAAATTCGCGAGAGCAATGGCACTGAACCCCTCCCCTCTCTGGGTCCCTTCCTTCTACGCGAACGTGAAAGGCTAATTTCCCCACAGCCCACATTCTTCTTCGCGAATGCGAAGAAGGAAACCAGAACTCGAAAAATCTGGTTTCTTTAACTTGGCTCTGGGTGGTCTGAAACACACCCGAGCCTCTCGGGACTCCGTCCAACTACACCAACAAGTCTATAAATATAATACGGACCTTCTCGAACTCTCGGAACGCGTAAAACAACAACGAAACAAAGAATCACACCCCAAAACCAAATTGAATCAAGTTTTGAACTTCAAGTTTTCAAATCGCTCTGAACGCGCCGAATCATACTTAGACTACTTGGAATAACACCAAATTTTGCATGCAAGTCTTAAATCACCATACAAAACTATTATCGGTCTAGGAATCCTATTGGACCTTGATAACACCAAAAACTACTCCAAACTAAATTTAAAGAACTTTAAAACCTTCAAAGAGCCAACTTTCACTATTAGGCCGAAACACTCCCGGGTTATCCAAAACCCGATCCGAACATACACCCAAGTTCAAAACATAATACGAACCTATTAGAACCATCAAATCCCGGTTCCGAAGTCGTTTACTCAAAATATTGACCGAAGTCAAACTAAGCCTTTTAAAGGCAAACCATGGAACCAAGTGTTCCGATTTCAACCCGAACTCTTCCAAATCTTGAACCAACTATCTGACAAGTCATAAAATAGTAAAAGCATATACAGGGAGCCTTATTTAGGGGAACGTGGTTCTAAAAAGTAAAACAACCGATCGGATAGTTACTGTTACGTTTTATGGTTAAAAATGCAGAAATAATATTTAAAACTTCATCATTCACACTGATAAGTCTAAAAAAAATATGAAAAGAAATAAAGTAACACTTATTCAAGAAAAAAACAAATGGTTGATTATATATAATAAGAAGACTGCAATCCAATCGTTAAAAAGGAAAAACACTTTCAAGTAATAGTTGTAATGATTACGCCAAAAAAAATGTGCATTATGTAATAGGTGAAAATCCGGCAAAAAATATAGTCTTACAAATAGATAGACATCAAATCCAGTATAATCTACAACGACAAAAATATTTTAAACAAAAGAAAATAAAAAAGAATGACAAAATTATCAGAAATAATAATCTAGCTTATTAAAATCTAATATGTCGCTTGAGAAATGCAACAAAAATTTCTGCATTAGAATTGAACAAACACTATCAAATAGTAATAAAATTTTAATAAATTACAAATTATTATAAATAAAAAAGAATTGCTCTATTTTATAATATTTGAAAATCAACTAAAAAATATTGAAAAAATATAAGAAATAACAACTTCATCTAGTTATACTACAATACAAGGAACTAATTTATTGATCTCCACCATATTATACGTACAAATACAAAAATACCATATTATACGTACAAATATAAAAATAAAAACACAAACACATGCTAAGAATATAGACTACAGTATATTAATCTGGAATTCAATCAAAAAAATCTTTTAAATTACAACAAAAGACAAAAAACTATTTCTTGCTCTTTGTGTTACTTTTTGGAATGCAAGGTTTGTCGAATCTTCCGGTGGCCTCATCTTCACTAACCAGATATTCCACCTGCTTCTTCTTACCATAATGTATAATAATGTTCCATATCTGACGTTTAGAATCAAAGATGTTATTGTCAATAGGAATATTCATGCCTTCAATAAAATTCTCCGCAAATGGACAACAATATATACCACAATCACTACATACAAAACACATATCATGAAAAAATAAGATAACAATAAAAGAGTAAAAACAGAAGAATATCATATAAAAAAATATTACAACTTACGCTTTTTTATGTCGAGGCAATCTTTTTTTTTTGTAGTAAAAGATAATATTTCATTAACAGAACATAAACATACAACACAGTAACTTGCATAACACAATACATAAGGAGCAGCACTAAGGGGGTTCTACAGAAATGTGATACATTACATTTAGGGCATGCCTGAGTGGGTCTTAGGTAGGCTGTAAAGACAAAAAGGGAGCTACATCACTAGATGTTGCATCAGTTGGGACAATAATGTCGCCAAGTGAGTTTGGTGATACATGACGAAGAAAACCCAATCCAGTGTTATCAGCAAGCAGCAGATCCACGACAAAAGAGGGCGCCTCATAATATATGGTGTTGGTGACAGCTGTAGTTGTTTCCAAAAAGTGCTTCGATAATTTATCTGCAACCTTGTTCTGCTCCCTATATACATGCTTGATCCTTGGAGTACCCAGTTGTTGAAGAACGGATCTGCAATCATTCAGCAAGTGCAAATGAACAAGGTTGTCAGTGGTTAGTAAAGCAATTATCTCTAGGGAATCAACTTCCACTTCTAAAGGATGTAGGCAGTGTGTCAAAGCCAATTTTAGGCCATTCAGTAGGGAAAACAACTCAATTTGAATTGTGTTTGTCTGGAATGTAGTACCGGACAATCCCAATTTTCAGTTACCTTGGGAGTCTCTAAAGACACCTTCATAGCCAGAGTAGTGTGATGATGGGCCAGTCGCACCATCAGTGTTAAGCTTAAAGAGTCCTGAATTTGTTGGTTGCCATTTAACATATATAGGTATTTTTGTGGCGGGCACAAGTGGATGCTGGTTGCCAAGGTAAAGAAATTCTTGTGTTGCACTTAAGAGAGAAGGCAGGTTGACATAATTGGCCGAGTGGTCAAAGATATTGTTGTTGCGCATTTTCCAAAGGTGCCAAATGCTGAAAGGAATGATTGTGGATACTGGCAGTACCTGTGATGGTGGTTCTTGCGTCTCAGTTATAAAATGTCGTAGCCATGCATTGGGCGTAGAGGGGGTGTGATCTGAAGGAAGAGGAGGAATGGGTATGTGGAGCTGGACCTAGAGAGGGAGTGCCACACGACATTGGAAAAATATATGGGAAGTAGTTTCAACACTAATTGTGCATATATGACACATATCAGAGGGTACTATATTGAGATGATGGAGGTAAGAAGTTGTGGGGAGACGGTTGTGGACTAGCAGCCAAAGAAAATGGAGTATTTTTGGAGGGAGTTTTAGTCTCCATATCCATTGAAATGAAGAGTGGCTATGGGTATGGTGGAGTGAATCATATAGAGACTTTATGGTGAAGTGTCCAGTCTTAGTTAGTCCCCGTATAAAGCGGTCATGTGCTTGAGTATTTTGGGTACAGTACACGCTTAAGAATTAGTTAATGATTGATTGTGGGAATACAAAGGAGAGCGGGGAGGTATCCCAAGTATTATTAAAACGGAAGGGGGAGACAGAGGTTGTCACTTCGTGGGCTGTTAATGGGCCTTGAATTTGTTGTCTAAGAGTAATGTTGGATTTAAACCATGCATCATGCCAGAAGTTAATGTGCCTGTCATTAGCTGGTTTCCAAAGAACGCCCGCTTGGCAATATTCCTAGCCCAGTTTGATATTAGGCCAAGTGATTGAGTGTGTGGACCTTAGTTTTAATGGATTGGCGTATTTGGAGATAAGGATGGAAGCCCAACAAGAGTCTGGGGAATGAAATAATCGCCAAACAGTGCTGGCAAGTAAGGATTTATTTTTTTATTTTAGACGATAGATACCCAGCCCACCTTCTTTTTTAGGAGTTGTGATTTGGTCCCAACTAACAAGATGAAGTTTTCTGACCGTAGACGTGGACCCCCACAAGAAATTTCTTTGGTATTGGTCTAGTTTGTGGAGTATGGATAAAGTTATTTTTGCTAGTTGCATGGCGTGCGTTGGTAACGCATTGAGAGTAGATTTAATAAGGGTGGCTCTTCCTGCTTTCGATAGGAATTTGGTTTTCCAACCTGTGAGTCGGGCCTTAAAGTTGTCAAGCAAAAACTGGTAATCTCTAGTTGAGGAGCGAGATGTAGTGATTGGAAAGCCCAAATATTTCCCAAAAGTTGTACCTTCTGACATGTTGGAGGAAGTTAATACAAAGTTTTTATCCACAATAGAGGAATTATTGGAAAAAAAGATTTTTGATTTGTTGAAATTGATTTTTTGGCCCGAGTGAGAGGTGAAGAAATTGAGATGGTCAATAATTGTGACATGATTTAGTGGTGATTTTTGTTGTTAAGATGATGTCGTCAGCGAAAAAGAGGTGTGAGATTGGCGGTCCATTCCTGGAAAGCTTTATGGGATCCCATGAAGTATAGTCTACAGCGACATTAATACTCCTAGAGAACATTTTCATGCAGATGAGGAATAAATACGGTGATAAAGGGTCTCATTGGCAAAGGCCACGGGACGGGGAGAAGTAGGGCGTAGGGGAACCATTTATGAGAATGGATATGGATGATGCGGAAATACAGGACATAATAAGGTTAATTAGGGGTATAGGAAAATGAAAATAGATGAGTTCATGTCGTACGAAGGACCATTCCATACGATCAAAAGCTTTTTCGAGATCCAGTTTAATCAGTACTAGACCTCTTTTGCTCTTAATTTGGAAAAAACGTATGAGTATTTCTTGGAAAATAATTGCATTATTCGCAACACGACAGGATTGAAGAAAGCTAGATTGAGTCGGACCAATTGTGCCGAATAAGTATGGCTTAATACGGTTGACTACTGTCTTTGTAATAACTTTGTATATTGTATTGCAAAGACTAATGGGCATGTAGTGTATGAGAGAAGAAGCAGTTTTTTGTTTTGGTATGAGACATAAATACGTAGAATTGATGTCCGGAGGAATGCATTATTTTCTAAAAACGTCATGACAGAGTTTGAGTACAGATTCCTTAACTTCAGTCCAGTAGAACTGATAAAAGTGAGGATGTAGGCCATCAGCCCAGGTTCCTTAAAAGGTTTGAAAGATTGAGTAGCTTCAAAAATCTCCGTATTGGTGAGTGGACGTGTAAGATTGTTACCATCAGCAGAGGATAGCACACAGTAGTTAGTACTAGAGAAGGAGACAGGAGATGTTTCAATGCTAGTGATAAATAGGGTACCAAAGTATTCCAAAATGGATGAAGTAATGAAATGAGCATCAAAGTTCCAGTTTTCCACCGCATCCTTTAAGGCCGTAATTTTATTTTTCCTTCTCTTTTGGAGAGTAGAGAGATGGAAGAAGCGAGTATTGGCATCGCCATCGTTAAGCCAATTTATACGAGATTTTAATTTCCAAAATTCCTCCTCCAATTTTTAGAATATGATTATATTCGTTAATAAGATCATGTTCAAGTTGTTGGAGGAAACGACTTGTGGAATAGTGAAAAGATTGTTGTAAGCCCCCAATTCGAGTAAGCAGATTCCTTTTTCTTTTGAAAATATTACCAAAGGTATTAGTGTTCCATTGTTGGACATCTACTTGAAATTGTTGTATGGCGAGGATTAAGTCGTGATGATTATTGATCCAAACATTAGAAATGAGAGGGTGGAGTGTGGGGTGAGATCTCCAAATGCTTTCAAAACGAAAAGGCTTCGAAGTAATCGGAGCTTGGGGGAGTAGACTTAGTAATAAAGGGCAGTGATCGGAGTGGGTGCGCGGGAGATGTCTGACCAGTGCTTCAGGGAATAAATTAATCCAAAGATAGTTAGCAACTATTCTATCTAAACGTTCCATAATAGTGCAAGAATATTGTCTATTATTTCTCCAAGTAAACCTACTCCCATTGTAACCTAAATCAACTAGTCTATAGGAATTTAAACATTTAATAAAGTAGTCAGAACGAGTATTATTAATAGCACGACCTCCAAATTTTTCGGAGGCCCTAGTGACTTCGTTGAAGTCACCACCCATCAACCATGGGCCATCATAGTGTTCTGATAGGCAGCGCAAATTTTCCCACAAAATATGTCTTTCATGCAATAGTGGGCTTGCGTATATTGTCGAAAATAAGAACTTACGGGTTAAAGAACGTACCTCGACCATGTAGTGTACTTCTTGGTTGGTTAGTGCGACCTCCTCTATTTTAAGAAGGTGTTCATCCTAGAGTATTGATATCCCTCCAGCATTATTTTCTGCCCCAACTGAGGCTAGGCTAGTGAAATTAAAATCTTCCTTAAGGTTGGTGAAGGACTACCAATGAGGGATGATGATAGTCCAGTAGGGAACGAAAATTGCACCTAAATTCCTGTGAACGAGAACCACGATAGTTCCAGATTAGAAAATTCATGAGAGAACTGGATGATGAATTGGAGTGAGAACTAGGAATTGTCTGGTTCCTTTGAATCAGAGTCGGAATAAGAACTAGAGCAAACTTTTCCACATCCGGATTTATGGTGGAACGGAGCTTGATGAGACATTTTTTTAGATTTGGAGGGCAGTTGAGATAGATCTTTTTTTGATATTTCTCCTTTAGGACCAAGACCTGAACTTCGGTAAGGTCTACTAGATCTATGCGCGACTCCCTCAGTTCTTCTGCCAAGGCTGAGGTTTCTTGTTGAGCCATCCCCATGGAGGTCTCCTGTGTTGGTGGTTCTAGTTGAAGGTCAAGGGGACTGACTACAGAGGGTGATGGGAGTTGCATGGGAGTGCGAAAGGTCATGTGTTGATGGATCCATGGTATCTTATAATGACCTGGGGAGGGGAGAGGATAGAATGGTACCTCCCCAGGTAGGAGTGGTAGTTTTGGGGTTAGTAGAGGGGGAGACGACCAACTAGAGTAATTCAGAGGAATTTGGAGAGGTATTGGATATGTAGGAAGTTGGGGATACATTTCCACCGGTGGTGTCATGGCACTCTGATATTGGGTGTAAGCATCTCTACCCAGTCGCATCCCCTCCGTCACAATCTGGGCTACATCCAGGGGGTTTTGAATTATCACTAGGAATTTTTGGTCGCTGAGGACAATGGAGAAGGTTAGTGCATGATCCAGGAGACCCATCTCTATCCATGACTGAGGTGCTTGAGGAGTTGGGTATGGTGTTTGGGAGGTGTATATTCGGTGGAATGATGGTTGTGGGAGGTGGTGTGGATTTTGCATGTTGTTCTGCATGTGAGACTGGAGGGGAGGAAGACGATGAAATGGAGGTTGTGGGGTATGGTGGATGTGTAACCTGGTGTAGGGACAATTGGGATGGGTTGGCATTTGTAGAGTTTGGTTGAGTGTGTGTAGTAGGCCTTGCGTGTGAATTTTGGCTAAGGATAGAGGACATGTTTTTTAATTGTGGATTGTTGGATTAGAGCGGTGTATCTATGGGTGGGCTGTGAGGAGAGACAGGAGGGGTGGGAACATCATGATTACAAGCTTTGGAAGAGGAATTTGATTCTATGGATGTGGGGTCGATTTGCTCTGCCAAAGGGGTAATTTTTTGTAGGCTGAGGCCCTTATTAGGCTTAGGTAGCCCAGGAGTTGAGTTGGTCACGGAAGGTGGCACGTGGTTCTCCACCTCTGAAGTGGACGAGTGGCATGCATGCATGCTATTAGAAGGGGAGTCGATTGGGTGTGGAAGGTCGGTAGGCCCTAGGTTGGATGATGTTGATTTTGAACTTGATGGAGATAGGTTTAAATGAAGAAGGGTTTCATTAAGGTGCTTATCCGTAGGACCCACATCATTTTTAATTGGATATAGGAAATCAGAAGAAGTAGTAGTAACGAATTAACATTAGCAATATATTGGAATTTATTAAGGGTAGTGAACGAGGAGAGGTTAGTAATCTTAACTGTGGGCCCAGTTTGGGCTGCTACCTTACCTCACCTACCTGGAATGTATTGATTCGTCGAGTGCATGTGACGTGGAGTAGTGGTGGTGGTTGCATGGCCTGGTTGCGACTCTTGTTGGTGACTTGCTCGTGGACGAGTAGAATTGGGTGATCGAGGGCGGGGAAAGCTAATTGTTTTCCATCCATCCATAGATGCAGCCACCATAGTAAAAAAGGTGGGAGAGGTTGAAGTAGAGGAGGTGGGAGTATTTTGGTGTTGGTTAGTATTAACAGAAGATGATTGTTGGGGAGTAGGGGTTGAGTTGGGTGAGGAACAGTTAACGTTTCTATGCCCTAGACAACCACAGCGTGTACATAGAAGGTTAAGTCCTTCATACCAGATTGTTTGCCGATGAGCACCAATGTAAACGTGAGTTTTTAGCGGTTTCTCAATTGGGACTTCAACGCAGATACGTGCATAGCGACCCCGTGTAGTTGAAGATGTGCAGGTATCAACCTTGAGCAGCTTGCCAATTTTTTGTCCCACTTTTTTGTAGAATACCCATGTCGTAAAATTCTGTAGGAAGTTCTGGGAGACGTAACCAAATAGCTGAATAGGATAGTTGCGCTGAAGAAGCAATGAACTTAGGCTCCCAATGCCTTACTGTAAAGAAGTGGTTGAACAAAAACCATGGTCCATCGTGGAGAGCACGATTCATGTTTTCCTCCTTTGCAAACTTTGTTAAATAGAAATCTGAACCTAGATCAATGATGTTCAGTGGTTCAGATGGTTGCCAGAGGGCACTTAATTTGTATTTAAGGGCCTGGTGACCTGCCTTCTTACCAAAAACCTTGACTATAACAGAGTATTGCCAAGGGAGATAGAGCCTAGATTTGTCAGTGGAAGATAAAGGAATAAAGTCCTCTGAATTCATTGAGGTATGACTTCCGTCAGTGAGAACGAGGTTGTAGTTGTCCGTGGGGCAGGGGTTGCGTAAACCTGGTAAATGGTTGGTGGACAAGAGGGTTTGCATGTAGGAAATCTTCTTTGGAGTATGGTTTGGTGCATCTATTTGCATTGAACTAAGATATGGGGGCTCCATGGTTGGGGAAGACGGTATGGATGTCATTTGTGTTGGAGATGGTGGTCAGTGACATAGAGAGAATTCATGAGCTTCAACTTATAGAAACGTATTCGCAAAACTAGATGAACTTTGTTCTTTGTAACCTAATTACATAAGTTTTTTTCTCAAAGTTCATCAATATTATATGTAAGTTAAGTATGTAGAGGCAAGTTATCCACTGATAAAAGAGGATATGTGTGATAACCCAATGGGTCATTTTATGAATTTAGACTCCGTTCTAGGCTTATTAGCCATAAAAGATTATTTTTAACTACCTCGATTTGCGTGCAAAGTCCGGGCGTGAAACTGTAAAGCTTTTATGTTAAAATATAAGAAATAATAATTTTTAGTATTAAAAATGTGGTTTTAGTTGACTTGAGTCAACATTTTGAGTAAGCGGACTCGGATCTGTGTTTCGACGATCCCGGGAGGTCCGCAGTAAAATGTGGTACTTGGGCGTGTGCCCAGAATTGAATTCCGAGGTCCCAATCCTTAGAAATTAATTTTTGAAAGAAATTGTCTTGCTGAAATATTAATGAAATAAAGAAAAGAATTAATGTTTGAAACCACTGGCATCGGGCCCGTATTTTGGTTTCGGAATCTGGTAAGATTTGTTATAGTATTTGCATACTATCTGTGAAATTCGGTGAGAATCGGAGTTTATTTGACGTGATTCAGACATCCGGTTGAGAAATAGTGAAAGTTAAGTGTTCTTGAGAAAAATGATGAGTTTTGAGGTTAAATTCATAGCTTTACATGTTAATTTCATGATTTGATCGCACGAGCAAGTCGGTATGATGCTTTTAGACTTGAATGCATGTTTGGTTTAGAACCCCGAGGGCTCGGGTGAGTTTCAAATAGGTTTGGATTGTGTTGCGCTCGTTCTTTCTTATGTTTCGACGTCGTTTCTTCAAGCACAAATGATATCATATTGAACAAATGAGCTCTGATTTCTGTTTTGAATTAATTATTAGCTCTGTATCGTAATTACGGACCCATAGCAAAAAAAATCATCGAATTTGGACATCGTATGAGGATTTTTATGATCATTTTACTAAGGTTGCCAGATTTTTCAGGTTAATTACGAAATTGCCCCTGATGGCGTATTAAAAATTTGCACTATTTGTAACTATAAAAACCTACATATCTCCTTCATTATAAGGTCAAATTGAGTGATTCAAAAGCCTAACTTTACTAGAATTTTAAAAGGAATCTATTGGACACATAAATATCGAGTTTTGGGATCGTTTGGCATGAGAAACGAGGCAGAATAGATGGCAGAAAATATATTAAAAACGGGCAGACCTTCTTCTTCGCCTTATTTTCGAAGTTTACAGCCCTAAGAACAATTTTCTTCAACAATTATCATCCCCAAGTCATGGGTAATCAATTCTAAACTTTGTTCTTTCAATTACTCATTATTTTTCATCACTCTAAGAATTGTCATGGTAAAAATTGAGGGTTTGGGTAGAATTAGAGAATCTTGTAAAAATAGAATCTTTACCTCGAATTAAGGTCGGATTTCGAAACTAATTATATATTTGGGTTCGTGGGTGAATGGGTAAACATAATTTGGTCCGAACCCCGAGTTTAGACCAAACGGGCCCGGGGTCGGATTTTCACTTTTTTTGAGAAAACTTAGGAAAAATTATAATTTTCAATAAAGTTAGTGCTTTTAGCCTTAATTAATGATGTTGTGTTAATTATGATTATATTCGAGCAAGTTAGAGCAAGATTCTAAAGGAAAAGTCATAATTGAGCAGTGAGTGGCCTGCGAAATTGAAGTAAGTGTTTGGTCTAACTTTGACTTGAGGGAATAGGAATCCCCACTTGTTTGCTATGTGAAATGCATGGGCGTGGTGTATAGGTGAGGTGACGAGTATCTATGCACCACCCAATTTGCTTGTTAAGC
>ML310055.1:0-26870 GCA_005239505.1 Nicotiana paniculata
CTGTGCCTATTTAGTGTGTATTACTCGGAAGAGAGTGCATATTTAGGTAGTTTTTGAACAACAAAACTCCTAACGTATATGAGGTATCAATACGAAGGGTTTAAAGGTGGGATTAGGAATAACGAAATCTTGGTGCGATCCGAGTGAGCCGTAACTTAGTGCCAACTAGCGTAATTCGGAAGAATATGTCTAGTAAATTATGGTAGTTACTCGGGAGATAATTACGATACTTAGAGAGCTCATGACCGGTAGATAAAACTTAGGCAAATATATAAGAAACGTAGCGGAAAGGAATCAAACAATAGGGGAAGTCATAACTCTAGACCTCCTTAATCTTGTCTCCAATCCTTATCCTTGTTAATGGATAGTTTTACTACTTTCTAGTATTTGTTAGTTAATTATATAAAATAACATTATAATCTTTATAATTAGAAAATTGTTTGGACTTGTGTTTCTTAGCGATATTGAACAACAGTAGCTGAGATTTAGTTCTCTGTGAGATTCGAATCCGGGCTTGTAAGCCGGATTATATTTGCAACGACCGCTTAGTCCTTTTTATAAGGCATAGTTAGGCGTGATCAAATTTTGGCGCCGTTGCCGGGGAGCTAATGGTATAGCTGTAGGTTTACATATTACTAGGTTTCAAGTTCGAACTTTTATTTTTATTTTTTTTGTTTTACTTGTTGATTTTAAAAATATGGCATCTTGGAATTATGAGAGTTTTGATATTGGTAATTCTACTTTTAGCCCTCCTTTTGCATATTGGGGAGGAAACCACTTGTGGTAAAATTGTCAAAATATTCACGAGAGCGAGTTATGTACACCAACTCAATCTTATGTGTGGAATGTGTGTGATATGTGTGGTGGTCAAGATGATCACTTTCATGGTTGTGCTTATATTTCTTATCCTCCCCTAATCCTTTGCTATGATGGTTCTACTTTTTCTAGTGAAGTAAATAGGAACAAAGAACCCATGGAAGTTGACCTGAAGGAGATAAAAGATATGTTAAAGGGCCTCATGGAACATATTTCCAATATGATGAGAAATCACTGCAGATACAAAGCCAAGAAGAGCATGAATTGGCTGCAGAAATTGCCATTATAATGAAGGAGTTGAGAGTAGAATATGACCAAACCAACAACTAGAATTTGATGATGTCGATGTTGAAGAAGCGGTATTGGAGTCAACTAAGCACCTTACAAATACAATTTTAATTGATTCTAGTTTGTGGCAAGAATATGAGGTTGATAACAAGTTGAATTTTTAGTTTGAGCGCATTGGTCCTCACTCTAATCATTTTTCGACATTGTGCTTGGAAGGAGGTATGGAAATTGATCTGTATGAGCCAATGCAAGAGTCAAATAAAGAGGTGGATGAGCCCTATATTCTAAAATTTTCAAGGCCGACTAGGAAAGGTGACACTCCTCCGTTGAAAGCCAAAATGTGCATAAAGAATCATGTTGGTCCAAGAAAGAGAATAGTTTTGAAGATTGACAAAGGAACTCAGAAATGAACTAGGTCCATCACTGGTAGACATGACACAGGCAGAATCAAGGCACGTGAGATGCACATGAAGGAGATAAGCGTATTCGGGGAAGGACTCCTTAATCAGTAAGAACAATATCCAAGATAAGGAGGGATTTAGGAGTTGAAATTAACTAAAACTCTTCCACCAAGGAAGAGTAGCATTAGAACTCTAGTTAATTCTTTATCTACTAATCCTATATATTGCAGAATGTTCTTATTGTACAGGTACGCACAAAAGCAGAAGTTAAACGTGAATTGAGAGCAAAATAGCAAGGCAATTTTGCAAGCAGTTCGTGTGAGATTTAAGTGTGCAAACCTGAAGCTACTTGAACCAACTAGAAGAACCAGTTCCAAGTGTCTATCTTTTAGTCTAGTTCATTTGTAGTAGGTGGTTTTATCTTGTACCTTTCAGCTTTATCTAGAAGCATTTGTTATAGGTACTCTATGTTTTCAAGTTAGAGTTAACTTGAAGTTGTCGCAAACATTTAGAGGTTGGTTTACCACAAGGGATTAGAGGTAGTCCTAGGTTTACAAAAGAGTTTTTGTAAATGCAGTTTTGACTCACTGATTTAGTAAAGAGTTTTGGAAAAATCCTACTTGGAAGTAGATCGTGGTTTTTTCACCTTTTGAGCCAGGTTTTTTCCACGTAAAAATCTCTGTGTTCTTTAATTTCGGTACTTATTATTCCGCAAAAGTAGTAGTAGGAACACATAGAAGAAACAAGTTATTCTATAATCTGTGCACGTAAAAAATTAGACACTATACAAATCACCCCCTCTTGTGTGGTATTGAAGTATAAAACATCAAATCACTTAATTTTTGGCTCGCAGCAATTTGTATCGCCCCAAGAGCATAATCATAAGCTTGAATCAAAACATGGGGTTCAATTCATAAGCTCAAAGTGGAGGTAAAAAGTGATTCGCGTCGTGCCGCGACGTTAAATCAAGCGCTTGTTGGGAGGCAAACCAACTTTACTGTTTTTATTTTTATTTTATTTTATTTTTTTAATTATTTTTTATTATTGTATTATTCTTGTAGTGTCGATTTTTGAATTTTTAGGAGAATGGAAAGCAAAGCCATTAGAAGGATGCAACAACAAACCAGATGGTTGGAACTAAGTGTGAGATACCCATACGAAGGATCAGGCCTGGGAGAAGTCTGAGTACCCCATGAGCTACTAGTGCTTCAGCCTTTGGCCTACTAGGGAGTTTCTTTTACCCTCTTGTATTTATGGGCGTGCATTGGGGACAATGCAAAATTTTAAGTGTGGCGTGAAGAGATTGTTTTGGTGACTTTCCATGCTATTTTAGTTGTGTTAGTTTAATTGAATAATTTTTCTTTTTTTTTTACAAAAATAGAAAAGATTGGACTTTTTCTGACAATGAATCAATTAGACAATTTTATCAAGGGATTTAAGTCGAAAGGAAAAATATAAAAAGATTTTCTTTTGTTAGATAGTGTAGCAATTACCCCTTAGTTTTTCTTTGTGCAACAATTATTTTTCAAGGGTTTTCTTTGAACCGGGTGTAGCTAGTTTTATTTTTTTAGGAATAGGAGCCATTGTGATGTGTTTGAATTGAAGCAATATCTCTTGACTTTGTTATGCTTTGAGAATAGTGAGTACTTTGGATGTGACGCTTAGGCTCAGTTTTTGACTCTTGTAGAAATACCTTAAATCGTATAATCTTAACTTTGCTTAACTGCTTTGACTAGAGTGTCTTGATGAATCCAATCATGAGTGAGTTATGTGCCATGTGTGTGTGAGATTTGGGTGTTATTCTGTGCATTGCATTTGATGCCTAGAACTTGCCCCGTGTGTTTGCAAAGCGAAATAATAGTTTTGTTCAGTCTTGGAAGTGATATAGACATTTTTTTGTTGAGCCAGACATGTATATTTTACCTGCCTAATTGTTATGTATCGTAGTTAACCCATTTGAGCATGTAATCTTGTTTCTTTGTCAACCACATTACAAGCCTTACCCATTTGTTTGAATTAACCATCTATTTGAACCTTTTAACCTCTCATAAGCACTTGAATTGTTATGAACTTTGTAAAAGTTAAAGTGTGGGGTGGTTGGTTTGGATTTTGAGTGGAACTAATGAAATAAGGAGAAATGTTCATTGTTTTGAAGAAGTAAGAGCCACTTGAATTGGAAAAAAAAAGAAAAGGAAAAAATAGTTGTATTCTTGTGAAAACAAATATTCCTTGATAAGTGATGACTCTTGATGTAATTGTGCTTAAATAAGTATGGAGTTAATATATATTGATGTGAAGGTGGAGTTATGGTCACATAAGTATGGAGTTTTAAATATTAAAGTGTTTAGGGAGGTGTATTCACTCTTATATCTAAATGTGTTTTATCCGTCCCGCAGCCTACATTACAACCAAATAAAGTCCTACTTGATCCGAGAAGGAATGAGCTCGATTAGTAGAGTAGTAACATTATGGGTAAGCCTATGGTGCATCTTTTGTGGCATATGAATGTTATTTCTAAGAGCGAGTGGATACTTTCTATCTTGAGTTCCTTAGTGTTCTTAAATTTTATTGTGTGGAACTACTCTCTTTTGTTGTGTGAGGGCACTTGATTCATGAAGGAAAGGTAATGTCAGTGACCTCTATATTAGAGTAAGTTGGTGAGTTGTGGATAATGCGTGGTACTTGTGAGTCAAATCTGGAGGTGAAGATGTTACACTTTTGTGCTTAGTCTATTTTAAATATTGTTGGTGTGATGAGTTAGGAGAATTGTTTTAAAAGGCCGTGTCTATATAAAGTGTAGTTTGATTGCTCGAGGACGAGCAATGATTTAAGTGTGGGGTGTTGATGATAGGCTATAATTACATATTTTAGTCGCTTATTACACTCTAATTTACTGCACTTTAGTTGAGTTTGAGCTTTAATTGCTAGTGTTTTACACTAATTGAGTGTTTTATGCCTCGTAGGAGTGATTTCGAGCTATGTAGATGTTATGGAATGAATTCAAGTGATTTGTATCTTTGAAATATGAGTAAAAGACCAAGGAATTAATCCGGGATTGTGTTCGGGGATCAACGGATGACAATTTAGAACGAACAAAGAATCGAGCAGGCATATTACGCACTGTCTAGTAAAATGCAAATAACATTTCGACCAAAACACCATTTGGTCTCCACAATATATGGTTGGAAATCTAATGCAAAGGGCTAAAACTTTCATGTTTTGAGTTATTTCAAATTTCCAACAGAACAGGGTGAAAAGTGCACGGCAGGTGCACGGCCGCACACTGACCGCGCATATGGGGCAAAAAGTGTGAAAAATGCGCGGCCAAGTGCGCGACCACGTATGTCCTATCCAGGAAAAGTGTCCTTTTTCGCGTAGGAGAAGGTATAATTATTTTGGACCTACCCTACTTGGTATATATACATGGAAAAATGGTATTTTGAGTACTTTTGACACACTTGGGACCTAAGGAGGCAAGAATACAGTAGGAGCAAGGCGGAGAATTCTTCTATGAGTTTTTCAATTTCTTCTTCCTATTTCTATTATTGGTTATGAATTCTAGTATTGTAGTTATGCATACTATTTTGAATAGCAAATTTTTGATCTAGGATTTTGATGGAACCTATTGGGGATGATTTTCCTGTTACGTTAATATAGATTTATTGTAGTTTTTTCTCTATTTGTTCAACTACGTTTATATTGTGGTTGGTTGAAGAGCTCTCAATCGACTGTGTCTATTTAGTGTGTATTACTCGGAAGAGAGTGCATATTTAGGTAGTTGTTGAACAACATCACTCCTAACGTATATGAGGTATCAATACGAAGGGTTTAAATGTGGGATTAGGAATAACGAAACCTTGGTGCGATCCGAGTGAGCCGTAACTTAGTGCCAACTAGCGTAATTCGGAAGAATATGTCGACTAAATTATGCTAGTTACTCGGGAGAGAATTACGATACTCAGATAGCTCATGACCGGTAGAGAAAACTTATGCAAACTTATAGGAAACGTAGCGGAAAGGATTCCGACAATAGGGGAAGTCATAAATCTAGACCTCCTTAATCTTGTCTCCAATCCTTATCCTTGTTAATTGATAGTTTTACTACTTTCTAGTATTTGTTAGTTAATTAGATAAAAATAAACATTATAATCTTTATAATTAGAAAATTGTTTGGACTTGTGTTTCTTAGCGATATTGAACAACAGTAGCTGAGCCTTAGTTCTCTGTGAGATTCGAATCCGGACTTGTAAGCCGGATTATATTTGCAACGACCGCTTAGTCCATTTTATAAGGCATAGTTGGGCGTGATCAATATTATAGGTCATGACTTTTTCTTCTCCTTCTCCTTCTCCTGATTCTTCTTATTCAATCTGAAGTCCAGCAAAAATCAACTCTAATCTTCGCCAAACACTCTCAAAATTGAGATAAACACTCCAAAGAATATTACCAATTGTTTGCAACAATACCTAATCCAAACAAATAATATTTTTTAAAAATCCAAATTCGAATTCAAAGCTTCGAAACTTTTTAGTAGTTGTCAATGGTGGAGAGTTAAACAACTTCAAAATTTATTGATTGATAATTTCAATTCGAACGCCAATTGTGCAACATGAAAGAAAATTGCTCAATTAGAATTCTATATTAAAACAATTGAAATTTATTGATGAATTCCCTAGAAAAAAAGAGAGGATCAAAACAGAGCAAAATGAAGGAAGAAAAATTGGGGAAAGATCGGAGGAGAGGACGAGAGAGAGGCGGAGAGAGAGAAAGAGAGACGGTGAGAGAGAGAGTGCGCATGAAAGGGGAGAATAACTGATTCCTTATTAAATTCCTATTATAAAGGGATACTAATTAATACTTATTTGTGTATAATTAGTAAATTGTACATGCCCATATAATTAAGCTAAAACTTGATTAGGGAGGGTAATAAAGTTTGATATGTAATATAGAAAGGTAAAAATCCCAATGGAGAAAGCAGGCCCACGGAAGTGAGTGTACTAAACTTGGGCCGTTGGCTTTCATAGCATGCTTCGGCCTGGCTTGGGTTGTTCGTCCAATCTTTAGGTAGACATTAGACCTATATTTTAAAATTATTTAACAAATACCCTAATTTTTACAATTTCAGGCGCCGCCTTCCTAATACCTGTGCAAAACTTCAGCTTATTTAGTGCTGAAGTTTTTACAAATTAACTAAACAACTTCAACATCTTTTGAAGTTTTTGAAAAAGCTTTATAACAAAACTAATTAATCCAGGACAAAACTTCAGCTTATTTAGTGCTGAAGTTTTTACAAATGAACTAAATAACTTCAGCATCTTCTGCTGAAGTTTTTGAAAAAGCTTTATGGCAAAACTAATTAATCCAGGACAAAACTTCAGCTTATTTAGTGCTGAAGTTTTTACAAATGAACTAAATAACTTCAGCATCTTCTGCTGAAGTTTTTGAAAAAGCTTTATGGCAAAACTAATTAATCCAGGACAAAACTTCAGCAGCACTAAATAAGCTGAAGTTTTTACAAATGAACTAATTAACTTCAGCACTTCTGCTGATGTTTTTGAAAAAACCTGAATGCTGAAGTTTGTCTGATTGCCTTTGCTACTTCATGATCGTATGCCTGAAGTTTATACGAAAAGTGGGTACGCTTGCAATTTTTTTTGCAAAGCGGATATAAGTGAAAACGTGACCTAAAAAGCGGGTATAGATGCAAAAGCCCCAATCTTTAGTCCACGTTCTCAATGCGCGTGGGCTTCACAACCGGCAGCAAAGTTGCTTGCTGGTTGCGACAAAATGGGATTCCTCTTTGTTTGTTTATTTGATACTTGTAACTTCAATTATTGAATTCAAATGAATGGTATATTTTAAAAATGGTGGATCTTGGTTTAGCATATGAGTTCCCAATGCTGTTACTTGGGTTACCTCACTTCCAACTGAGACGTCTGCTCCTCCCATGGAATGCTACCCTACTGAGTTTGAACCCTTCATCTCCATAGCGGAAGGCAGGGATTTGACCAACTAAGTTAGCCCCTAACCCCATCTTTTCATTGTTTGGAAGTTTATCATCGTTTTCTTGAATCAGGCAAAAAGATTGAACAAGAAAAGCTGATCAAAGTCAAATTTACTGCATGAGAAAGAACATAATCAACCATTTTATGCTTGTGACATCAGAGATGATTAAGAATTAGAAGAAAAACACCAACAGAAATGACTATCTTTGTTGATTGCTCTTCTTTGTTTTATGTCAATGAATGACATAAAACAAATCCATTGTTTTATTTACAAACCCGCACCGCACCGCTCCATTGCCATCCCTAACATAATATGAAAAGAAAAACAGTTAAGATGTTCTTGAAACAGCTAACAGTATGCTGCATCGTTTAAGCATTTTGTTAAACTAACTGATGTGATTCAAATATCATATCATGTAATCTAAAGATTGTCTTTTTCTATGGCACAAAATAATGTCAATACTAATGCTAAGCCACGATTATGCAATCCAGATTATAACGTAACATGAACACAAACACAACACAACACAACACGAACTATTGTTATATGCATCATCACACTGCTAGTCGACTGGTCCAACTATTTCGATAACACTAGTCATCAAAACAGAAACTTTATGGAAGTGGGGGCAGGGCATAGTGAAAGGAGGAAACAATACCTCAAAAAGGAACATTAGAGAGAGGGATGGAACAGAATATGACAGTTTTTCTTGGTATGAGACTCATCAAGGCTTCTTCCTAGCTGATAATAAAAACATATGATAATAGTCAATTTAAATCCAACCAAGTGGATCAGCTTTTATAAAGTCTTATGCTACTAGTAATTATGAGTTTTGCACTCCAAGAGACATTAGGGACATCTGTTCGTCAATAGAACAATCCACATGACATGTTTTCCGACATGAGGAAGGGATTAAAATGAGACCAAGAACTCGCTGTTCCATCGGGGAAGGAGCAGATCTTCTGGTGCTCCGGTACTCGACAGCATCTTGAAGAATTATGTTTCCCTGTTTATCAATACAATAAAATGTACCTAGAAACCAACATTCGCCGATGAAGTAGCTTCTTGACATGAGAAACATAACCTGAATTGTTTGTCTCTAACTGATCTGAGCTTCCAACTTCCGGTACGTAAGTCTCTGGTTCCTTGGTGCTCATTTTAGTCCAATTGTGTAACTGCAGCTACAGCGTATGCTGAGGCAGAATTAAAGAATCAATTCCTCTTGAAAATACACGAAGATGCATTAGCAGGGGAGATGTCAAGGTACATTCTAAAACAGTAGATCTTTTGTTATTTTCCCCCCCTCCTCTCGCCACAATCAAATTAAACTTGTGGTTGCAATCAAGAAATGAAGCCAATACATCCGAAAAAATCAAGAAATTTGTGATATCAAGACACTTAAGATTAGATTCACTTTTCGTTTCGTTAGGCAGTGGGGAAAGAGGAAACAAACTGAAATTGCTTTCATTTGTCACAATCACTTGAAGAAAGCCAACCATGATACTTACGTAACAGGAAAAATGATCGCAGAATACATAAGGAAAGGTGGAGGGAAACACGTTGGGACCGGGGCGGATATACCTTGTCCCAAGCGCAGTCACTTCCTCGAATTTGTTTTACTAGATATGTATATATTGATAATAAACAAAATGAAAATATTAGGTATAAATATAAAAAATGACACCGCTTGTGATTAAAGTGATTTATTCCTTTGTTCACTTGTTTAAATGTTGGCACTACTGCGTGTCTCCAATGGGGATTTGATAATATATATATATGGATAATCTAATTTGTCCCAACAAAAAAGAAAAGAGACTGACTTAAATGCAGGTGAATGGAATTATACAACTAAAATTCCAAATGATGACAAAACAGATGCACCAGAGATTTATGGATCTATTTTTTCCCTATAAAGTCATCTAGGACTGACTTAAAACCCAAATGAAACATTTTAATCTACTTAAAATACAAAAGAAAAATATATGACTTGAAACTATTTAATTTTATAAAGAAATCTTTCCATTCTATTAATAACCGAGCCCCGTCTGGTATATCCCCAGAAAAGAAAAGAAAAGAAAATGAAGAAAAAGCTCAGCTATTTGACCACAACTAAGCAAATACTTACCATTTTGCCTAAGCGCAGTAATCTAGTGAATTAGTGGATGTGGGGGCAATATTCGAACATGTATAGGCACAAAATCAAAACTTTGTTTCATCGAAATAAAAATCAAAAATTTATTGCCATCATTCAGAGATTAAAAAGGGAATTTAGTTTGAAGGGAGTAATGGTGTAGCCACATTATTTCGGGAGTGGTCAAGCGAACACTCTTGACAAAAAAATTACATTATATATATAAATTAAATAATACTTTATATGGCTATATATTATTGAACACTCTTTTGTTGACTGAGGTAGCTAGCAGTCCAGGGTGATCAAATTGTAGTATCATTTACGGATTCAAATCACATTCTAAATATTTTTATTTGTCCATTTTATTTATTAAAACTATACGGAGACCGTGGCTAGCCAATTTGATTCCTTTTTAGTCTAAAGATTCCCTTTTTTTTGAACAATAAAACACTTATATTAATAATAATAATAATAAAATGGAAAGCAAGCTAGGTTACTTTAATCATAACATTGTTTTTCATACAAACTTCACTTAGGGGGACATTTATGCCTTCTAAGGCATATTCATTAACGCAACTAGGTTACTACACACATTTAGAGAACATGTTCGAGAAGACATAAAGCCATCCTGATCTTTGCCAAAAGCATCCATTGCAAAGGGAAGAGGAAACATAAAGTAACAAAGTTTAATATAACAAGGAGCCATTAGAGCCTTTTTTGCTAGTAGATGTGCCACCATGTTCCCCTCCCTGAAGCTATGTTTCATTGTGATCTCCCCTTGCTTAGCTGCCTTCTCCAGTAACAACCTGCATTCAAAGATTAAGTCATTGTAAGTTGGATAATCATCATGAAGGAATCGCATGACCTCCGTGGCATCTGTTTCCACTTCGACTGGAATATATGTTCTTTGATGATTATTTGAAGTGCCTGCCGAAATGCTTGAAGTTCTGCTTGGACCGGAGATTATGTGATGTTTATCGTAGTATCCTAGTATCCAATCACCTTTGTTATTGTAGATAATTCCACCAGGACTACCTCAGTGTCGCCTGTTGATTGAAGGACACTCCCCCAATAACTGTCCACCGGGTCCGATACCGTAATCTGCACAACATAAAGAAGTGCAGATGTAGCATCAGTACAACCAACCCCATGTACTGAGTAAGTGCCGAGCCTAACCTCAGTGAAGTAGTGACGAGGCTAGGACACGACAAATAATAAACACCTGTGCAATTCAATATTATATAATAGAAATAACGGCATGAAGTAAACAGTTAAGTACAAATACGGGAGGAACATGCCAGGGTACAAAGGGGAAAAACGCTTATTGAGTAACAGAGCATGGAAACCGTCTAGTATCATAATAACAACAGGGAATAAACAAGTGCATGGCATCACCCTTCGTGCTTTACTCTCATTCTTACCAAGACAAGTGCACGACATCACCCGTCGTGCTTTACTCTCATACTCACCAAAACAAGTGCATGGCATCACCCTTCGTGCTTTACTCTCATTCTCACTAAGACAAGTGCACGGAACACCCTTCGTGCTTTTACATCACAATATCGGCATGACATTAACCTTCGTGCTTTTAATATAAATCATGGCATGACACCACCCTTCGTGCTTTTACCTCACTATATTGGCATGGCATTAACCTTCGTGCTTTTAATATAAATCATGGAACGACATCGCCCTTCGTGCTTTACACTCTTCCTTACCCAACAATAATCAGAAAAACAATTTGTCAAGGAAGAACCACAATACAAACATAATTTACAACATCCCGGCAAGGGAACAATAAAAAAAATATCACCATCCCGGCAAGGGACCCAACTATAACCAATCTCACTGAACGTACAACATAACCAAAATAATTCTCAACCGAACAACTAATCAACAGTGTTCCCAACCAAGTATTTCCAACAATTGAATAATCTCCAAATAGAAGCTACTTCATAACACAGTGAATATCGAAGAAAAACACATATACCATAAGATGTGACTCACGGGGATGCTTGACAACAAGGTATAGGTGCTCGTCACCTCACCTATACATTTAGCATGATAATAACACGTAGCACATATGACTCAACACCTATTCCCTCAAGCTAGGGTTAGGCCAAACATTTACCTCGATTCCAAGAATCCAAATCAAGCCTCTAGCACTGCTTTCCCTCTCAAATCCAACTCTGAAACGATATTATCTAGACATAATCGACTCAACAATATCAATAATGACTCAATAATTCAATCCCAAAGCCTAAATATGCATTTCCCATCATTCTTCCAAAAATATCAAAATCCGACCCCGGGCCCGCTTGGTCCAAACCCAAGGTTCGGACCAAAACCCGATCACCCATTCCCCCACGAACCCGAATATACAATTTATTTTGAAATCCGACCCCTATACGAGGTTGAACTCCCCAAAATCCCTAACTCTATTAGGCCTAGATTCTAATAATAGTGGATGAAAATGAAAGAAAACAAAGTTAAGAATACTTACCTAATGAAGTTATGGAGGAAAAGCTCCCAAGAATCGCCCAAGAAGAGTGAAGAAGAAGAAGTTTGGAAAAAAAATGGGTTTAATCCCGTAACCATTCTGTTTTTGAACTTTAAAAATCACAGGGCAAATTTACTTTACGCGATCGCGGAAAGGGAGTTGCGATCGCGGAGAGTTCTGGGTTTTAGACCTACGCGATCGCGAACAAGAGACTGCGATCGCGGAAGTACTGGACACTGACCATCGTGATCGCGACCAAGCGATCGAGTTTGCGTAGAGCAACACGCAACCCTTCCCCCATATCCCTTTAACGCTATGCGATCGCGTAAGGCCCCTCGCGATTGCGTAGAGCACCACCCCAGGCTCTGCGATCGCGTCCAAGGCCCTGCATTCGCGTAGGGTAATTTCCCAACCCCCAACCATAGACTCATCGCGATCGCATGAGTAACATCGCGATCGCGGAGAGCAAAACACAGAACACCAGCAACAGATCAAAAACCAGATTTTTCCAACCCTTTTGCACCTCGACACCTACCCGGAACTCACCCGAGTCCTCGGGGCCCAAAACCAAATATACAGACGACTTCAAAATCATCCTACAAACTTATTCTAGTAATTAAACCACTAATATAACATCAAAAATAATGAATTAAACTCAAAAATCCATAGAATTTTCTCAAACTTCATAAACTTCTAAATTCTCCAATTTTTATCCGAAATACGTCAAACCAAGTCCGTTTCTTTCCAAATTTTACAGATAACTCACATAACACATATCGAACCTGTTCCGGGCTCCGAAACCATAATACGGGCTCGGTAACATAGATTTCACATCAAAGTTCATTTTCAAAAGTCTTTCTTATTTTCAGAAAATAATTTTCTTTAAAAATTCATTTCTCGGACTTGGGACCTCGGAATTCGATTCCGGGCATATGCCTAGATCCCATATTTTCCTACGGACCATTCCGGGACCGTCAAATCACGGGTCCGGGTCCGTTTACCAGAAATGTTGACCAAAGTCAACTTTATTCCATTAATTATCATAAATTCAACTATTCAACACATTTCCACATAAAGACTTCCCGGCTACGCGCTCAGGCTGTGCACGCACATCGAGGTGAGATTAATGGAGGCTTTCGGGGGCCTCGGGAAACAGTTTTTGCTAAATTACACAAGATGACCTTTTGGGTCATCACAATCTCCTCCTCTAAAACAACCGTACGTCATCGAACGGACATAGAAAAGTACCTGAATCGAGGAAAAGGTGGGGATAATGGCTTCGCATATCGGGCTCGGACTTTCAAGTAGCTACCTCAACATGCTAACCTCTCTACTGAACACGAATCGAAGGATAACTCTTCGATCTCAACTATCGCACCTGCCGATCTAATATGGCTACCAGCTCCTCCTCATAAGACAAATCCTTGTCCAACTGGACACCACTGAAGTCAAGTACATGAGATGTGACCGCAATGTACCTTCGGAGTATAGACACGTGAAATACCGGATGCACGACTGACAAACTAGGTGGCAAGGCAAGTCTGTAGGCCACCTCTCCTACCGTGTCCAGAATCTCAAATGCACCAATGTACCTAGGGCTCAACTTTCCCTTCTTTCCGAATCTCATCACGCCCTTCATGGGCAACACCCGAAGAAATACCCGGTCGCCTATCATATGCCAAAACTCAAACTCTGCAATCCGTATAACTCTTCTGCCTGGACTGAGCTGTACAAAGTCTATCCTGAATGATCTTCACCTTGTCCAAGACATCCTGGACTAACTCAGAACCCAACAATCTAGCCTCTTCCGGCTCAAACCATCCGACTGGAGACCGACACCATCTACCATACAACGCCTTATACGGAGCCATCTGAATGCTCAACTGATAGTTGTTGTTGTAGGCAAACTCAGCTAAAGGCAAGATTTGGTCCCATGAACCTCCAAAGTCAATAACACAAGCTCGCAACATATCCTCCAAAATCTGAATAGTACGCTCGGATTGCCCGTCCGTCTGAGGATGAAATGCTGTGCTCAAATCAATCTGTGTGCCCAACTCTCGCTGAAATACTCTCCAGAATTGGGAGGTAAACTGAGTACCTTGGTCTGATATGATGGATATGGGCATACCATGCAGTCTAATAACCTCTCTCATATAGATCCTTGCCAACTTCTCTGCGGAATACGAAACTGATACAGGAATGAAATGCGCTGACTTGGTCATCCTATCCACAACGACCCATACTACATCAAACATCCTCTGAGTCCGTGGGAGTCCAACTACAAAGTCCATGGTGATACGCTCCCACTTCCACTCGGGAAGTTGAATCTGCTGCATCAATCCACCGGGTCTCTGGTGATCGTACTTAACCTGCTGATAGTTCAAACACCGAGCTACATAAGCTACAATATCCTTCTTCATCCTCCGCCACCAATAATGCTGCCGCAAGTCTTGGTACATCTTTGCGGTGCCCGGATGAATAGAATACCGGGAACTATGGGCCTCCTGAGTATCAACTCACGAATACCATCCACATCAGGTACACAAATCCGACCCTGCATCCTCAAAACTTCCTCAACATCAACCATAACCTGCTTGGCATCTCCGTGCTTGACTTTATCTCTAAGAACACATAAATGGAGATCATCATACGTCCTGGCCCGAATACGGTCATACAAAGAAGAACGGGCTACGGTATGGGCCAAAACATTGCCAAACTCAGAAACCTCCAATCTCAAAAATTGATTGGCTAAAGCCTGAACATCCAAAGCAAGAGGTCACTCTCCCACTGATAAATAGGCAAGACTACCCATACTGGCTGACTTTCGGCTCAAAGCATCGGCCACCACATTGGCCTTCCCCGGATGATAAAGAATGGTAATATCATAATCCTTCAACAACTCTAACCATCTCCTCTGCCTCATGTTCAACTCTTTCTGTTTAAACAGATACTGTAAGCTCTTANGGCCTTCAACTGACGAGAAGCATAGGCTATAACCTTGCCATCCTGCATCAACACTGCACCAAGACCAACCCGTGAAGCATCACAATACACGGTATACGATCCAGAACCTGTGTGTAAAACTAACACTGGTGCCGTGGTCAAGGTTGTCTTGAGCTTCTGAAAGCTTGCCTCACACTCATCAGACCACCTGAACTGGGCACTCTTCTGAGTCAACCTGGTCATCGGGGCTGGAATGGATGAATAGCCCTCCACAAACCGGTGATAATAACCTGCTAAGCCCAAGAAACTCCGGATCTCTGTAGCTGATGTGGGTCTAGGCCAATCTCTGACTGCTGAAACCTTCTTGGGGTCTACCTGAACACCCTCTGACGATACCCTATGGCGTAGAAATGCAACTGAACTCAACCAAAACTCACACTTGGAGAATTTGGCATACAACTGACTATTCCTCAAAGTCTGGAGGACAACTCTAAGGTGCTGCTCATGCTCCTCTCGGCTGCGAGAGTATATCAATATATCATCAATGAAAACAATCACAAATGACTCCAATAAGGCCTAGACACTCGGTGCATCAACTCCATAAAAGCAGCGGGAGCATTTGTCAGCCCAAATGAAATCACCAAGAACTTATAATGCCCATAACGAGTGCGAAAGGCTGTCTTAGGGACATCAGACACCCTAATCCTTAGCTGATGGTAACTAGATCTCAAGTCAATCTTGGAAAACACTAAAGCACCCTGAAGCTGGTCAAATAGATCATTAATCCTCGGCAAAGGATACTTGTTCTTAATAGTAACCTTATTCAATTGCCGGCAGTCAATACACATCCTCATCGAGCCATCCTTCTTCTTGACAAACAATACTGGAGCACCCCAAGGAGAAACACTAGGCCTAATGAAGCCTTTATCCAACAAATCCTGCAACTGATCTTTCAACTCTTTCAACTCGAGCGGGGCCATATGATACGACAGAGTAGAAATAGGTTGGTTGCCCTGAGCTAACTCAATACAAAAATCAATGTCCCTGTCGGGTGGCATACCTGGCAGGTCAGCAGGGAATACCTCTAGAAACTCACGAACCACGGGCACAGACTCCAGGGAAGGAACCTCGGCGCTAGTTTCACGAACATAGGCCAGATAGGCCAATCAACACTTCTCGACCATGCGCCGAGCCTTCATATAAGAAATAACTCTACCAGAAGAATGAATTGGAGTCTCTCTCCACTCCAAACGAGGCACCCCTGGAAAAACCAAGGTCACTGTCTTGGCATGACAGTCCAGAATAATATAATAGGGGGATAACCAATCCATCCCCAATATAACATCGAAGTCAACCATATCGAGAAGCAAAATATCAACCTGAGTCTCCAGACCATTAATGACTACTATGAAAGCACGGTAGACTCGATCTACTACTATAGAATCACCCACCAGTGTAGACACATGCACAACAGTACTCAAGGAATCACGGGGCATACTCAAATAAGGGGCAAAATGTGAAGACACATAGGAGAATGTAGAACCCGGTTCAAATAACACCGAAGCCTCTCGGCTGCAAACTGAAACCGTACCTGTAATAATTGCATCAGAAGCCTCAGCATCAGGCCTGGCAGGAAAAGCATAGCACCGGGACTGAGCCCCTCCGATATGAACATCTCTGGGTCAACCTACTACGGGCTGACCTCTACCTCTCGTGGCCTGTCCTCCACCTCTATGAGTCTGACCTCCACCTATGGCACTTCGACCTCCACCCCTAGCTGGCTGAAGCGGTGGGGGTGCACCTGGTGAGGGAATCATAGCACGAGAACCCTGATGCTGAGAACTACTAGAAGCTCGGGGGAAATACCTAGCAATGTGCCCTGGATCACCACATGAGTAGCAAGCCCTCTACTGCTGAGGCTGATGGCCCTGAAACTGACCCTGTCAACCAGAATAACCACCCTAGAGGCTCTGAAGCGGCGGTGCACTGATAGGGGATGATGGTGCACGGCGGGATACCTGAAGCGCCACCTGGAATGGACTAGGAGGATGACCCCTGCCAAAAGAATCTCGGCCTCCAGATGAGGCACCACTGAACTGACCAGAATAGCAAGGTCTCTTGTTAGACCCCTGACCATTTCCCTATGATAAGACCATCTCAATACGCCTGGCCACATTGGCCGCCTCCTGGAATGAAATATCAGTACCTTTCTCTCTAGCCATCTGGAGTATAATAGGCCGAGCTAGACCCTCAATAAACCTCCTCACCCTCTCACGATCAGTGGGGAATATCATGATAGCATGTCGGGCCAAAGTAATGAACCTGGTCTCATACTGTGTAACAGTCATAGATCCCTACAGGAGGCGCTCAAACTGCCTCCGAAGACCCTCCCTTTGAGTAACTAGTAGAAACTTCTCCATGAACAACTCGGAGAACTGAGCCCAAGTCAATGGTGCAGACCCAACTAGCCTGGTCAAGCAATAATCCCTCCACCAAGTCTTGGGGGTACCAGAAAGACGGAATGTAGCAAAATCAACTCCATTGGACTCCACAATGCCCATGTTCCGAAGAACCTCATAGCAACTGTCCAAGAAATCCTGGGGATCCTCTAATGATGCACCAGTAAATGTAGTAGAAAATAGCTTGGTGAACAGATCCAACCTCCACAAAGCATCGGCAGACATGGCTGCCCCCTTAACTGCCTGTGCCACAAAACCCAACTGAGTTGCTCCAGCTGCCTGAGGTGCTGGAGTCTGGAACTGAGGAGCTAGCTACTCTGGTGTGTGGGTAGCAGGAGTCTGGGTCCCTCCCCCAGCCTGAGAGACGACTGGTGCAATAGGAAGAAGACCAGCCTGAGCCACGCTCTCCATAAGGCCCACTAAGCAGACCAGAGCGTCCTGAAGAACTGGGGTGGCAATGAACCCCTCCGGGACCTGAGCTGGTCCAACTGGAACTGCCTGAGCAGGAACCTCATCGGCAAAGTCTACCTGTGGGTCCTCCGCTGGTGCTGCTGCTCTGGGATGAGCCCTAGCTCTGCCTCGGCCTCTAGCACGGCCTCGGTCTGGGCCCTTCACAAGAGCTGCAACAGGAGGATCAGGCTACTGATCAGTAGATAAGGAAGCACACGTTCTCGCCATCTGCGAGAGAATAGAATAGAAAATCAGTTAGACCAACCAACGTTACCAGTTATTCCTATTTATTCCTTTGCTTTTAAAATTTTTTATAAGTGACATATAAGAAAAAATAGATATAAGAAAGCGGAAGGTAAGAAATTCAACATCTTCAATAAATAATTCGCACAAAAGTTTCTTAAACATACTCCCAAGACTGGTGTCACAAACTCACGAACAGTCTAAGATTTTTACTGAAAACAAAGTCTGAACAAAACAATACAACTGTCTCGGAAGTACAAGAGAAGACAAAAATAAAGAGGAATGAGATAGGAGGTGACGCCAAGGCCTGCAGACGCCTGCAGGACTACCTCAGTGTCGCCTGTGGACTGAAGGATACTCCCTCAATCACTGTCCTTCGAGTCCGGTACCATAATCTGCACAACATAAAGAAGTGCAGGTGTAGCATCAGTAAAACCAACCCCATGTACTGAGTAAGTGCCGAGCCTAATCTCAGCGAAGTAGTGACGAGGCTAGGACATGACAAATAATAAACACCTGTGCAATTCAATATTATATAATAGAAATAACGGCATGAAGTAAACAGTTAAGTACAAATACGGGAAGAACATGCTAGGGTACAAAGGGGAAAAACACTTATTGAGTAACAGAACATGGCAACCGTCTAGTATCAGAATAACAACAGGGAATAAACAAGTGCACGACATCACCCTTCGTGCTTTATTCTCATTCTTACCAAGACAAGTGCACCACATCACCCTTCGTGCTTTACTCTCATACTCACCAAAACAAGTGCACGACATCCCCTTTCGTGCTTTACTCTCATTCTCACTAAGACAAGTGCACGACATCACCCTTCGTGCTTTTACCTCACAATATCTGCATGACATTAACCTTCGTGCTTTTAATATTAATCATGGAACGGCATCACCCTTCGTGCTTTTACCTCACTATATTGGTACGACATTAACCTTCGTGCTTTTAATGTAAATCATGGCACGGCATCGCCCTTTGTGCTTTACACTCTTCCTTACCCAACAATAATCAGAACAACAATTTGGCAAGGAAGAACCACAATACAAACACAATTTACAATATCCCGGCAAGGGAACAATAATAAAAATATCACCGTCCCGGCAAGGGACCCAGCTATAACCAATCTCACTGAACATACAACATAACCAAAATAATTCTCAACCGAACAACTAATCAACAGTGTTCCCAACCAAGTATTTCCAACAATTGAATAATCTCCAAAATAGAATCTAGTTCATAACATAGTGGATATCGAAGAAAAACACATCTACCATAAGATATGACTTACGGACATGCTTGACAACAAGGTATAGGTGCTCGTCACCTCACCTATACATTTAACATGATAATAACACGTAGCACATATGAATCAACACCTATTCCCTCAAGCTAGGGTTAGGCCAAACACTTACCTCGATTCCAAGAATTCAAATCAAGCCTCTAGCACTGCTTTCCCTCGAATCCAACTCCGAAACGATAGTATCTAGACATAATCGACTCAACACTATCAATAATGACTCAATAATTCAATCCCAAAGCCTAAATATGCATTTCCCATCATTCTTCCAAAACTACCAAAATTCGACCCCAGGCCTGCTTGGTCCAAATCCAAGGTTCTGACCAAACCCCGATCACCCATTCCCCCACAAACCCGAATATACAATTTGTTTTGAAATCCGACCCCTAAACGAGGTTGAACTCCCCAAAATCCCAAAATCTCTAACTCTACCCAAAACCGCCAATTTCTACCTTTTAATCCATTCTTTTAGGCCTAGATTCTAATAATAGTGGATGAAAATGAAAAAATCGGAGTTAAGAACACTTACCTATGAAGTTATGGAGGAAAAGGTACTCAAGAATCGCCCAAGAAGAGTGGAAAAGAAGAAGTTTGGAAAAAATGGGCTTAATCCCGTAACCATTCTGTTTTTGAACTTTAAAAATCACTGGGCGAATTTACTCTACGCGATCGCGGAAAGGGAGTTGCGATCGGGAGAGTACTGGGTTTAGACCTATGCGATTGCGAACAAGGGATTGCGGTCACGGAAGTACTTGACACTGACCATCGCGTTCACATAGAGCAAGACGTAGCCCTGCCCCTAGATCCCTTTAATGCTATGCGATCGCGTGAGGCCCCTCACGATCGCGTCCAAGGCCCTCCGTTCGTGTAGGGTAATTTCCCAACCCCCAACCATAGACTCATCGCGATCACGTGAGTAACACCGCGATCGGGGAGAGCAAAACACAGAACACCAGCAACAGATCATAAACCAGATTTTTTCAACTCTTTTGCCCCCCGACATCTACCCGGAACTCACCCGAGCCCTCGGGGCCCAAAACCAAATATACACATGACTTCAAATCATCCTAAGAACTTATTCGAGTAATTAAACCACTAATATAACATCAAAAATAATGAATTAAACTCAAAAATCCATAGAATTTTCTCAAACTTCATAAACTTCTAAATTCTCCAATTTTTATCCGAAACACGTCAAACCAAGTCCGTTTCTTCCCAAATTTTACAGATAACTCACATAACACATATCGAACCTATTCCGGGCTCCAGAACTATAATACGGGCTCGGTAACATAGATTTCACATCAAAGTTCATTTTCAAAAGTCTTTCTTATTTTTATAAAACAATTTTCTTTAAAAATTTATTTCTCGGACTTGGGACCGTAGACTTTGTTCCGGGCATACGCTCAGATCCCATATTTTCCTACGGACCCTCCGGGACCGTCAAATCATGGGTCCGGGTCCATTTACCAGAAATGTTGACCAAAGTCAACTTTATTCCATTAATTATCATAAATTCAACTATTCAACATATTTCCACATGAAGACTTCCCGGCTACGCGCTCGGGCTGTACACGCACATCGAGGTAAGATTAATGGAGTCTTTCGAGGCCTCGGGACACAGTTTTTGCTATATTACACAAGATGACCTTTTGGGTCAGCACAACTTGGATGTTAGGAGATGGTATTCCAACCCTTGGTTAAGAATTTTTCTTGTGTTAATGGGCGTGCTATTATTATTCACATTGTTTTCATTTCTGTTTTGCCATATGGTCCATAATGCAAAGGGAAAATTTTCTTCCTAAGAGATGTGTTTGAAGTTTTTTTTGGGTTTCTAGTGCGAAGAAAATCCACCCAATGATCGATGTGCCCTAACCCAGTGACGTCCACTCCCATAGACTGCCAATTTTTGCAATTGTACATTCCCAAAAGATGTGGATTATAGACTCATTGGTATCCTTGCAAATAGGGCAGTTTGTGTCGATATTAATACCAATTTTTTCCAAGGTATTCCCTTGTACAGAGCCGAGTGTGGTAGCATTTCCAAAGAAAGAGTTTTATTTTCCTTGGGCACTTGACATCCCAAAGCGAATTGAATTTTTCATTTGGGGTTGGTTGTGGTTCAATTAATTTATAACAAGAATTTGTGGTGAATACCCCACTAGAATTTATACTCCAAATGAGATCATTGGCACTTGAAGGATGTGATGTTAGGGTTAAGGAGTTGATATTTGTAATAATACTTTGAGGAAGTTCGAATGATATTTTCCTAAGGTTCCAATTGTTATTTTATTTGATGTCATTTATTGTTAAACAATTTTCTTTATAGTTGAGGGGACCTATAACATTATTTTGAAGGTTTGTGGAATTTGGGATCCAATTCGTATCCCATAAGTTCATGTTTGAGTGTTGGTTAACTTGTCACCTTATTCCTTGTTTACAAACGTTCTAACCCTTTAATAGGCTCTTCCAGGTATTAGACCATCCACTAGATTTATGGCTATGACCATATAAGATAATAAGGACATGAGCCCAGAGGGAAGAAGGATTATTAACGGTTCTCCAAGCCAGGCTACCTAGTAGAGCCAAATTTTTGGACTTAGCTTTCTTGATGCCTAGGCCACCAGCTTTCTTAGTATTGGTAACCATGTTCCAACCAATAAGGTAAAGTTTTTTCTTATCACTAGTTGTGCCCCAGAGGGAATCCCATTGGATCTTGTCAATTTCCTTTAGAGTTTTACTAGGCAGAAGAGCTAATTGCATTTGGTGATTAGGGATTGTATTTAGAGTAGAGGTTATGAGAGGGCATCTACCCGCCGTACTGAGCCACTTAGCATTACAATTATTTACTCTTTCTCGCATTTTATCAATGACAGGTTGATAGTCCTTATGCCTAGGGTGGTGGTAAGGCATGGGAAACCCTAGACAATTGCCAAATGATTCACTGATTTTATTTCAAGGGTGTTTATGGACATAAATATTTGTTCATCAGTGCAAGACGTTGACACAATTATTTTCGATTTGTCTTTGTTGATATTAAGCCCATAAAGGCAACAAAAGGTGTCCATGCTCCTCCACATTGTGGTGATTGTTTTAGTGTTTGCTCGACCCATTAGGGTTAGGTCATCCGCAAAGAACAAGTTTGACAAAGGGGCACATTTTTTATTAAGCTTAACGAGGTCCCAATTATGAATGTCCACTTGTTGTTCAATATTTTTTGATAGCATGTCCATGCATAAGATGAAGATATAATGAGACATGGGGTCACCTTGATGGATGCCCCTTGTGGGAGAAAATTCCTCAGTTTTATTGCCATTTACTAATATGGAGATTGTACTAGTTGATATACAACTAAGGATTAGGGAAGATATGTTGGTAGGAAAGTTAAAATATCTGAGAGTTCTATAAATATAAGACCATTCTAGTTTATCAAAAGCCTTTTACAGGTCAAGCTTTAGGATGCAGTTTTGCTTTCCTTTACGGGCGTTAAACCGTTTTAACACCTCTTGGATAATAATAGCATTATCACTAGCTCGCCTATCTTTTACAAAGCTTGCTTGTTGATTATTAATAAGGTATTTTAGGAAAGTCTTAATTCGATTGTTAATTGCTTTTGTGACAATCTTATACGAAGTGTTACATAAACTGATAAGCCTGAAATTTTTTACTTGATTAGCATTACTAAATTTAGGGATTAGACAAAGGTAAGTTTTATTAACTTATTGAGGCATAATCCTTGTCTCAAAAAAATTTTGGCAAAAATTAATAACCTTATTGCCTAGAATTGGCCAAAATTTCTGGAAGAAAAAGGGGTGCAGACCATCAGGTCCAGGTGCCTTGTTTGGTTTAAAGAAGAATACTGCTCTTCTAATTTCATGGTTTCTTAGTTTTCTATCAAGGGTAGACAGATCAATTTTTGTGAAAGAAGCCTTGTCCATTTTTATGGTTGACCAATTAGTGTTTTCATGAGAAGTTGTAAAAATGATCTGAAAGTAATTGGTAACATAGTTCATTAGGGAATTTCGGACCTCTATCCAATTTCCTGAGCTGTCTTTAAAAAAGACAATATTGTTTCTACGTCTACGATTAGTGTCTTGAATATGGAAGAATTTTATATTCGCATCCCCATCGTTTAACCAATTAACCCTAGAGCGTAATTTCCAATAATCCTCCTCTAATTTAAGGATAGTGTCATATTCCTCACCAAGGTTCACTTCAAGGTCTCTAAGGAATTGACTAGTTTGGTAATTAGGAGAGTTTTGAATACCCTGTTTTCCTAGCAAAAATATTTCCAAAGGTAATGTCTCTCCATTCCAACACATTTTTGTGAAATGATTCCGTACCCTCAATTATATCCCTATTTACCCAACTGTTTGACACAAATATAGGGAAGTCCGGGTGTGAGCACCAGAAGGTTTCAAGCCTAAATGGTCTTGCATGAGTATTATTAATATTATTATTTAGATTAACTAAGATTGGGTTGTGGTCTGAGTGTATTTTTGGGAGGTGCGTTACTGTAACATTTGTAAATGCTTGTAACCATGCACAATTAAAATAAACCCTATCTAGTCTCTCCATGATTAGGCCCCCTTTTTTTTCCTATGATGGTTGGGCCAAGTGTATTTACATCCCTTAAAACCTAGATCCACTAGATTACAATAGTCTAGGAAGTTTATGAGAGTTTTAGCTCTTTTTTGATTTACAAATCTACCCCCGAATTTATCACCAGAGTCTACCACTTCATTAAAGTCACCTCCGATCAACCAAGGGCCACTATTATGATCAAACGTATGTCTTAGGTCTTCCCATAACAATTGCCTGTATACTATGTCATTACTAGCATAAACAACGGTAAATAATCAAGTAAGGTTCTTAGGTTTTACCTCGATCATTGCATGGATAACTTGACCATTCCTGGTGAAGTTCTTAACGGTCACCACATCATGATTCCATAAGATTACCAAACCTCCAGCTTGCCCAATGGCAGGTACTTCTATCATCTTAGTGAAGTGAAAATCCTCCAGAATTGAGACATGACTCTCCATTTTAGTCTCCAACAAGGCTACTAGACATGGTTTATGGGTATCCATAAGCTCACGAAAGTGTCTCCTAAAGTTGGCATTATTTGCTCCCCTCACATTCCAAATGATGATATTGTTTGGTTGATACATTGATTGATTATTGTTGGGGATGTTGTTGGGATTCCTCCTTATAGAGGGAACCAATATCACCACATGTTTCCCCACACTTGGGTCTTGGGGGGAGGGGACGATTGTCCATTGAGAATTTGTGAATGGCTGATGGGCAACTGAAGGTACACTTTCTCTCTAGCATCTCCTTGAATATAAGTATTTTTACCTCACTTAGGCTTGAAAAAGCTACTGTTGGTTCCCCCAAGTGAGGAAACTTGTCCTCTTCCTCTTCTTCCTCCTGGACCCCTTCCTGGTTTTCCATGTTTTGAACTGGGGCTTGTTCTTCCATTGGCACTAGTTGTGGACCTTGTTGTTGGTCTTGCATGTGTTGGGTAGTCCACTGTGTGAAGATGGGGTTTAGAAGCATCAAATACTCTAGTGCAAAGAAGGGGATGTTGAGAGGTGCATTCTGTGGGAGGAGTTGGTTGGAATTGTGGGGTAGGTTCCACATTTGTTGCATGTTTTGGACTAGATTCTGATTTAAGGAAGGTGCTAGAGGTTGGAGAATATTTGTCGTCCATATTTGGTTGACATAGTTGTTCATGTCTAGGCTCATCCCCTCGAAGATTAGTTGTGCAAAGTAGTGTGTGTTTTGGATGATTAGGATCGATTCTTGGTCGTTTATTTCCATTTGGAAGGAGACTGCATGTCCCTGGAGACCTAGTTCCACCCATGATTGTGGTACATGGTTGGGAGGACTCTGGGGCTGGGCGTATATTACTGGAAGTGGGGGGAGTTGAGGAGGTAATGGAGGTAGATTGTNAATTGTTGGGGTGATCTTGTATTAGAAGTGAACTAACGTCTGGGAGGGGAGTAGGGTTTGTGATTATTTCCTCTATTGGTGTATGAATGGAAGGGGGTTGCGTGAGGGTTATATCCAAATATTGCATGGATTTACCCTCCGTCACTTGTCTAATCTCTACTTCCATGTGTTGCATGGTAGATTAGGTGTCAAGGCTGGAATTGGCATAGTGAATGTGTATATTTTGTTTTTGATTTATTGAGTAGTTTTTATTATTAAGATAGTGTGTGTTTGTGGGGGGGGGGGTGTCATTAGTAGAGGTAATAATATTTAAGCCTATCAGATTGGCTAGAGGGTGAGTTAAACCCATATCCATATTTTTGGACAAAAGATTTTTGTTATTATTACAATTATGATGTTAAGACATGTTTTGGACACTTGCATCATTCACTTTCAACTTTCCATGCAAATTAGGAGGATTTTTGATTAATTTTATTTTTGTATTTTCCAAAACTTTGTGCTCCTGTGGGTGGTTAGCAAAACCACTTAAAATTCCATTGGGTGGTTTACCATAGAGCTCATTGGCTAGAATAATATCTCCATCGCAATGGTCCATTGAGGCAGTGGATGAAGCTGCATTAGGGTCCTTGAGTAGTTGCTTATTAACGTAACTTAAGGGTCGTGTGTGTAGGATACTTACCTGACAGGGCATCAAACATGTGAAATTTTATACCTGGAACACTTGATGGACTAGCCTTATTCGTGGATTAATTGGCTGCCTTAGCTATGTTTTTCTTGGGGAAAGTGACTGTCACTCACTCACGTGTAGAGTCATCCTTGGTTTGTTGCATTTCTAATGGTTCTAGACCCCCTTTCTGGCTGGTTTGAGGAGCCCTATAGGGGTAGACTCTGTTTGAGTGCCCTAGTCTTCCACAGATTTTGCATAGAAAATCTTCACCTTCATAAAGTATAGTTTGCCTGTGTTGGCCGATCGTTATAGAATTTTGTACTGGATGCTCCGGCGGTAGTTCCACGCAACGGTGTGCATATCTTCCTCTTAACATGGTCGATGTGCATGCATCCACTTTAAGTAGTTTGCCAATGCAATTTCTAATTTTTGTTAGGATTATGCCATCATAGAATTCTGTGGGGAGTTGTGGTAATCTTACTGATCACGCTCAACTATGTCTAATAAAAGACTAAACGGGCGTTGCAAATATAATCCAGGGTATTATGCCCAGAGTCGATCCCACAGGGAATTTGCATATCAATCAAGTCTTTAGAATACGCAACTTTTACTCAATCAATTCTCTTAAGACTTTTCAATATAAATTGGTGATTTTTTACTAATTCTACTGACAATAATAATAACTAGCAATTACTAACA
>MDKI01045276.1:0-12906 GCA_005239505.1 Nicotiana paniculata
ATGTATGATTCGCGAGCAGGATGACCCTGTATTTATGTATATTCATATGAGCACCTGAGTCGCGAGCAGGTTAGCCTTATTATTATTATGTTGACCGCGTCGCATGATTGATACGCGAGTGGGGAAAATATATGCATCTATGGTTCGGGCCGTTCGACCCTCGGCAGTGCACAATTTATATTTATGTTGGTTCGGGCCGTCGACCCTCGACATTGCTTGTGCATGATATTTAATGCGTATTTGTTGTGATTTATACATGTTTATCGGCCTAAGAAAGTTTTAATGGCCAGTTATGAGGAAGGAGAATTTATGTGTAAAATGTGAAATAAGTGTGACCTTTCTTATCCCGGATTATGATTTAAATTGTCAACTGAAATGACGAAGATTTAAAGTGTTAAATGTGGAAGGAGTTGATATTATTAATTCCTGATTTTAAGAAATTGTCTATGACATTCATGCTTAGTGTCTCACCTGAATATATTAAATTGACCTTTAGTAAGTGTCTGATTCGACCTCTCGTCACTACCTCTCCAAGGTTAGGCGGGCGACTTACTGAGTACACGTTATTTTCGTACTCATGCTACACTTGCTGTGCATTTTTATTGCACATGTACTTTCATAGCGATGAGGCTGGTTTGGAGACTTAGGCGAGCTGCACTATCCGGAGGTGATCCGCAGCTGACATAGTCTCCCTCGCATTGTATTTATTTTTATTTTAAACTCCATTGTCCAATTTGTATCTCGGACAAGCTTTGTAATGATTGTATAAATTCTTAGAAATTGCTCATGCACTTGTGACACCAGGTTCTGGGATGTGTTTGGGGTATATTTGCTAAAATAGAATATTTAAACCATCGTATTTGCTTGACGAATTTTGTTTAGTTATTTCGTAATAAGTTAAAGGTAATGATTTCAAAAATGTTGAATAGGAATTTATTTCAACTAATTAATGATTGGCTTGCCTGAAGATGGTGTCCGGCGCCATCACGACCTTAACAGATTTTGGATCGTGACAAGTATATATGTATTCAATCATCAAGAGCGGCTTCATAAAATTATTGGCCTAAAGCGAAATTTTAATAAGAGACCTACTTTTTTATTAGTATAAATACACACATATATGCATAAAAAAGTTAGTGCTGCCATTTTTCATACTTGTTATTTATAGTACTAGTCTTAGGGAACGTGCATTGCGCGGGTAACTTATCAATAAAAATAAAGATTTAAAAAATCACACATAATGTCATTGAGAACTGAAAATTGAAGAAAAAAAGTGAGTCGAAAGCTATGAATATTCTTTATCACTTACTAATAAAAGAAGAATCTTTGTCTCGCATGTCTTTCGATGGAATAAGTTTCAAGATTCCTTTAATTCGATTATTCGAGCATATTGATCAGTTTCGTGATGAAAAGATTTTATATATGAGAAATCAAAGTTTTTGAACTCGATTTCCTATTTTTCTAGAAGAAAAACACGAATAACAAGAATAATTTCCTACTTTTCTTTCTTTCCTTCAACCATCATACAAAAATTTTCAAAACATCTTTTTAAAATATATTTCAGTTGTACAACATTTGTTTTCTCTTGATTTTTGAATAACAATAATAATTTTCAGACCTTGGCGAAAGAGGTGGTTTACATTGTTCTCTGAAACAAAAAAAAAATTATGTTTAAGAAATAGCAATTTTTTACTATATTTTTTATTTTATAATTCAAACATGTTTGATACAACAATAAGTATTTATTTAGAAGAATTAACCTAAATAGCAACCCACTCAATTGCTTAAACTAAAAGTAGTCGATGAATGTATAATATATGTTTAATTTATATTTTATATGTGTATAATTATGTACAATCAATGTATAAACTACGTATATGGCTAGAAAAAATAAAGAATAAAAATGGCCAGCTATTTATGTAAAGATCCCATTTATTTATTTGTGTGATTTTAAAAGGAAATTTTACCTATAGCAAAGGTATACACCATAGTTATTATAAATTAAAATTATTTTAAAATATTATTTTCTATAACTACCTTTTATATTTTATAGCAAAATAAGTATTTATGGTATATACTACTATTGAGGCATGAAATAAGGCATAAAATACGCTATTTATATTTTTTCTCTCTCTTAGACAGCTGGACATACCTATTCTTCAGGTTATAAATCAAAATTATTTTAAAATATTATTTTCTATAACTATTTATATTTTATAGCAAAATAAATATTTATGGTATATACTACCATTGAGACATAAAATACGCTATTTATGTTTTTCCTCTCTCTTAGACAGCTTGACATGCATATTCTTAAGGTGATTGCCGTTACTGTATTCATGAATACATGTCGCGAATATTAATACATGTGCATATAGCTGGACTATGCTGATTTTAGGCATTTTTGTTGTTGTATTCATGAATACATGGCGCAAATACATGTGAGTACATGCGCGTACAGCTAGACAGGCCTGATTTTACTCATTTTTTACTGTTGTATACATGAATAACAACAATGCGAATACATGTGAATACATGCGCGTACAACTGGACTGCCCTATAGACGCTTTTTGTTGGTGTATTCATGAATACATGACACAAATACATGTGAATACATGCGCGTACAGCTGGACTACCATGATTTTAAGCGATTTTCACTGTTATATTCATGCATACAGCATTGCAAATACATGTGAATACACTACTGTAACAATTGAATAGTAGCTATAGGAAGTAATTATGTATATGGTAGCTATGAGAAGTTAATAGCCACTAAACAATAGTAATTTCTGAAAATTCTTCTTTTTAAAAAGTTTATAAACACGCGCAATAACTTAAGCAAAAAGAACGAAGAAGAGATACTTTATAAAGACCAAAACCAAGCACCATAAAGAAAATTTTGGTCCTAAACTATATGCGATTAAATAAGTAAATTATTAAACGACACAAAATCAAGAACCAAGAAGCTAGTATGTACAAAAATCACAAGCTCAAAATCGTTTGTTATGCATTTCACTATTTGATAAGAGCCCGACCTTACAATTTTATCTGAAAAAATATATATATAAATATAACATTAGTGTTTATTGTCCTAAAAAGACACACTTTATGAGGTCAAATTTTGGGAAGATTATCTATGTGGTTAAATGAGTAACCTCGTCATAATATTTATGTCTTTACAATGGACAATCAAAGTGATATGAAATTCTCAACCAAAAAGGTAACACATCTCGTCAACCCAAAAATCTCATTTGAAAAGAATATTGATTATAATGTCGAAGATAAAAATACAAGAATGAACGGGATAGTACTAAAAATGCGTCAATCATCACCATGTATCAGGAATCTAATTTCATCAAGCTAATCAAAATTTAATGAAATACATAATAAATGCAGTGATTAAAGATACTAAAATATGCAAATATATAAGCATGCATGCAATGAGAATGTGAATAACAACTTACTGCTTTGGTTGAAAACACCATAGGCTTCTCCACTAGATATACTAAAGTGATATTCCTGCACAAATTTATAGCTTTAGAAGAAGCGGTCATAGAGAAAGTCAAGTAGTGCCATGAAAAAAGCATTCGATGGACAACAAATAAATTTTGAGCTCCACAAGTTGAAATCTGTCACGATGCAATTTTTCTTCCATTGGGTACCGTGATGGCACTTAGTCTTAAGGACTAGGTAAGCCTAATATTTACGAAAAATACAACAACAACAATTTAACATTGTAATAATTTCTAATGAATTCTTTATACAATAAACATATTCCCAAAACCCGGTAGTACAAGTCATAAGCTCTACAGAATTTTACTGTAACTCTAAATACAACTATTCAGAAATAATAAAATAGTGTTTGAACAAAATAGAATGGTGTTTCCGAAACCCGCGAATGTTGTAGCAGGTTTTACCTTGAGTCTCCACAACAACAATCAACACTGCTAGCTAACGATCAACCGGCTACACAATACTTGGAATCTGCACAAAAATGTGCAGAAGTATAGTATGAGCACACCACAACGGTGTCCAGTAAGTATCAAGACTAACATCAGTGAAGTAGTGACGAGGAATAGTCAAGACATCCACTGGTCTAATGAACTGAACAAGTATAAGTATAGGAATAACGGAATATGATATCTACATAAAGACTACGCAATATGGCTAACAATATAGTAAATTCAATAAGGAAGGAAACGACAAGTATCAGCTGAAAATCATGAAATAACACAGAAGAGTGGATGGAACACAAATTAAATTCGGAATCACATGTACAACAAGGACAAGTAATAACTCAGCAATTACAACTGCCTTTACATCAAGTTTTAGTCAACTCCACGAGGTACCGAACCTCGGACAAATCACAACTCACGGATCCCAATATCTGAACCCTAACATTTGGCGTCTTGTGCCCTCATTTCAGCTAATAACTGCACGGACGACTCACCTGCCAATTAGAGTCATTCACATATAGAAGGCAAGTACAACAAGGGTATCTATACTCAACAATAACAAGGAAGCCCCTTAATCCGAGAAGAGTGGTTAGCTACATGTATACATGTGCAAGTGTCCTAACATAGTTCAAATCAACTAGTAAGCATAAGAAAAGGAAAGGACAACATGTAAAATATTTTATCATAACTTTCACAAGAATAAGCCCACACAGTTAAGTAAACCATTACACAATACCAACAACAAGAATGCCCCCAGGCCAACACAAGTCATCACAAAATAATCACTGACACGGCTCACCTTGTCTCGCCATGTGTGCAATAGTAAATTAAATGCCCGCCTTGTCTTGCCACACGTGCATAATAATGTTCCCACCTTATCTCGCCACATGCACAACCCACGTATATATATCCTGCCTTGTCACACGGCATGTGAAATATCAATAGTAATCACGGCACGACAGAAACCTCGTGCAAATCCCCATATCAACAACCGCACGAAAGAAACCTCGTGCATCACCACAATAAGTACACAACAACAACAACGATAATAATACAAGATAAGGCAAATAAATCAATCCAAGAACCTTCGATCACAAGAAAAGGTAAAATTAGTTAACAAGGAAAAACCACAATAAGGAAAACTAGGCATGATAAAAACAACTCAATAAGAAAAAAATAACATGTAACAATAGTCCCACACTGTACGGTTCAACAACAAGAAACTAACATGAGTCCGATAATTCCAAATGAAGGTAAATCCACTAAGGTATAGAACCACTAAGCTTCTTTTAAGGTTGGACAATTACTAGAGAGATACAGCCAATTCAACTAAAGGTAGGCAGCGAGAAGATTACCATAACTTAAATTAAGGGAGAACATTTACAAAACAGGAATAACTACAACTTCAAATAGGGATAAGCAGTTAGGGAGAAGGCAACATGGCAATGAAAAAGATAATAGTCTCAATTAAGGCACATATGAATCAAATATCAATAAGACCGAATCATGAAGCAAATAATTCTAATTAAGTAGGTAAAGGTGAATCTAGTAATTAAGGAACGTAATCATACAATAACAACTACATATTCAAAGAATACAAGAACCTAGGAACCCTAAAAGTCCAATTCCCACAACATAAGTCTGAGCACGTACTCGTCACCTCACGTACACGGATTACAATCAATATAGAAGACTCAAATCCTAAGGGGTAGTTCCCCCACACGATGTCAGGCAAGATACTTACCTCAAAGAAGACAAACCAACGCTCAAAAATGAACTTCTCGAATGAAAAGACCTCCGGACGGATCAATCTAACCAAAATAACTTCAAAGCACAAATAAAACTTATAAGAAACTATTTCGGATTATAAAGTCTTAATCTTTACAAAAATCTAGAAATCGGTCCCAAAAGTCGACCCCCGGGTCCGCACCTCGGAACCCGATAAATTTTACAAAACCCGAATACCCATTTCAATACGAGTTCACCCATAGTAAGATTATCAAATTCCCATATCATTTCGTCTATCAAATCGTGATTTTTCATTTTGAAAAGCTTTCTTCAAAAACCAACAATTTTCTCAACTCAAACCACAAATTAAATGATAAAAATGAAGATAAAATAATGGAATATGTAGGAATCTAGGTGAAGAACACTTACCCAAACGATTTGCTTGAAAAACCCCAAGAGAAGCTCCCAAAACCAAAGTTTAAGACTCAAATTATGAAGAAAATGGCCAAACCCTTGACTTAAATGATTCTGCCAAGGACTTCCGCATTTGCGGACAAAGAATCGCACCTGCGCGCTCGCATCTGCGAGAAGAGGTTCGCATCTGCGAACACAGCTACCAAGACGGGCTTTGCACCTGTGGACAACATGAACGCACCTGCGACACCGCATAAGCGGGACTTGGAACGCAGAAGCGGAACTAGTCGCAAACGCGAACACTGGACCGCAGAAGCGGCCATCGCACCTGCGTGGATGCCTCCGCAGAAGCGATACCTCAGGACCAGCAACAACATCGCAGAAGTGACCATGAACCTTGCAGAAGCGGCTCCATAAAATTAGTGGCCAAAAGAGAATTTTTAATAAGAGACCTTATACTTTTTTTATTATCACATATACACACATATCTGCAGAAAAACAGTAAGTGTTGCCATTTTCCATACTTGTTATTTATAGTATAACTTTCTTAAATGATTAAAACCTTTAACTTCACATAGTAGTATTATCATTTATATTAGTAAGAGGTATCATAAATAAATTAGATGGTAGACATGTATTTTTAATATGTTACCTTTGATATTGTTGTAAAAAAATATATTTTATAATATGAAGATTTATGTAATTTAATTCAAAGTTCTAAAATATTTTTAGTGTTAAAGAATAGATAGTCTTTCTTTCTTTCTTTCTTTTGTCCAAGTCTTTTTTTTTTTTTTTTTTTTCAAACTTTAATATTGTCTAACTTGAAATAAGATCATAAAATCAATCATTAAAAAATTTTGGGGACCTAAATTAAAGCTTTACTAGTCTCTTACTTGAGCCACATGTCCATCCCATGATATTCTCAATCAAACTTTATTAGAGTCTCAATTAAGATAAGACAACAATCGGTGAATGTGTTACTTAGATACCAAATATGAATGAAGTTGGTCGAATAACACGTTCATGGTGTAGTGATCTATAAATAATTGTTGTCATTTATGAGGGCAGCTCAACCAAATTGGTGGCATAAAACTAAAATATATTAAAAGACCTTGATATTTCTTTCATAAAATTCATATAATATTGAGACAAAAAAAGCAGTGGGAGAACAACATATTATATGTGGGTTAGGCGCAAGTCCTATGATATTGAACTCTCCCCTATACAAAAATATAGCATTAAGTGAAAATGGTAAAGGATTGAGCCTATTATCGATTGTATTTTGAACCTTACGCTACTTGTCTTTGGGATTTCTCGGTTAAAAAATAAGTCACAAAAGAACTTACTTACTAATGTGTGGATGAATCAAATGTGACAAAAAAGAATGACTAATTTTAAGATTCTGAGTTGTAATTAGAAGGTAACATGGTAAAAAATATAATTTAAAAAAAAAAAAAAAAATTGATGAGAAGATAAATATATTATTTGATTTAGTTAGAAAAAAGTTTTATCATATTAACTCATTCAATCCTACATCTACGAAATTCTAAACAAATATGAAGATTTAAAATAGTTTATCAATAATCTATATAATAATATAATTGAGGGACAAGCACTGTGACGTGGAAAGGGTTATTGACCAGGAACTGCATCTATCTGTTTCCTCATTTTTTTGCCCTTTTCTCGTATATAGATTAGTTTCCTCTTTTTATGGTAACTCTAATTAATATAATAATGACAACAGCTACTTTACTGTTGTATAAATATTTGGGGATTTACCCTAGAGCCGCCCTTGTGAATCATAATGGAGGCAGGCTTAGGCAGGAAAGAATATTTTAAGCTTTTAATGGTCACAATTGATGGATGCATGTCCGAGTTTAATTTCACTCGATCACCCGTTGTTACATGGAAGAGAATTATTGATGATTTGATGGAATTAGGCTACGAGTTCGCTATCTATGATAAAGTTAGCAAAGGAATTGTGCTTTACGAGTGCAATACAGATGGTGCAAGTAGCGATTCTAATAAATACAATTCAAAATACGTAGAGAAGATTGATGAATTTCAAAACTTGGTGCTTCATTGTGCTATGTTGCAGAACGGTGGTAGCAATTCTATGGATGTTTTCATGTTTCAAGCTACGAGACAACGTGCATTTATTTATCAGAATAGTGTTTTGAATGATCTCGATCAATATTGGTTATTTTTTGATGAATCGGATTGCTTTCCTACACAGGGTTAGAAAAACATATTGTTGTTTAATGGATGCATACGTACTAGGGCTAAGATGTTTTCGACTTCAGTCACAGTTTCTTTCTCTTTTTCTTTCTTTTTTTCAAATTTAATGTTTAGAGTCTACTTTGCATAAATAAGAACTTGATGGAACCGTGCATTCATTTATTATGGTCTTTATTGTCTTTGTAGAATTTTTGAATGTAATTTCAAACGTTGTCCATAGTTTCGAGTGCAAACTTTGAAGTTACATCGTCGTAGTAGCATATTTGCTTTTGAGTCCATTATAATTTCAGATTAACTTATATAGATTTACTCTATAAAGAAATTTTTTATATTATCAACCTAGAGGTAGATCCAAAATATAAATTTAACGGGTTTAATTTTTAGATTTTTCAGCATTAAATTCATTAGATTGTTATGGTTTTAGATCTAATATGTGTTAAAATTTAGTAACCTATGAATTTATACTTCGAGTAAAAAATTAGCGGTTCAATTGAATCCGCAGCTTAAAGGCTACATTCGCCCCAACACATTCAAAAAATATTTACAGATAACTTCAATAAAAATTAGGATTTATAATCTTGAAAATAAACATATAAAAGTAACATGATAAGTAATTTTTTTCATTGGATCACTATATATAAGTTGAACTCTTAATTTAGATATTGTGCATAGGAAAAAAGGAATAACGTAAGAGTAATATTAGGGAATAGAAATTTGCATTAAATTTTTCAATATTCATATCGTTTAGTTTAATTATTACTTCTGTGTTATGACCCACGAATGTTCTTTGCTAAGTAGTTAGTAATTTGGAGAGCGAATCGGAAGGTAACTTTTCGTATCTTCATTCTCTAATGCCTGGATTACCCTAACCTCCTAGGATTAGGAAAGAGAATAATTACTTTAATTATGGTAAAAATTTACTTTGTTTACACCTTCCAGGAAAAGGTAAGGTCTGCGTATACGTATTTTTTCTTTATTAAATCACTTAATCATGATAAGTTGATATGATTTAGTATAAGCCCCGATGCGGGTAAGTTTTTACACCCTTTAACTATTGAATGTGAACACGTGATAATAGATAACCCTCTTGATAAAGTATTTTTTAGTGATCCCTAAATTTTTGACATGTTAGAAGTTTTTTTCATGTACCTTCATGTATTTTTGGCACGTTTATCGTTGTTATTCTTTCGTTTTCCAATTAACTAGTGATGAAATCTTTCGGAATAATTAGATCAAGAAATAAACGAGAAAGACATGAAATTACAAAAAGTTAAAATCTTCACACATAATTGACCAGTTAAAGTAAAATGTTCATAGTTACAGTTTTACAAAGTACAAACAACATCTTTAAAAGAAGACATCAATTACATGCATCCTAAATTTTGGAACTCTGAAAAAGGGACCAGTTTAAATTTTGGACCTTATTATACTAACTTTTTCATTGTTGAAAGAATACTTGTCATTTCTCAAAATGTGGGGGAGTTGATCTCATGACCTTTCGAAAATTTTAGTGATAACTTTGATCTCAAGGAGGATTATTAGTCTCACTCATGTTTGGATTCGAGAATTTGGAGTGAACAAAATGCATTTTGGAATTTGCTATTTCTTCAATTTTTAATCTCTATACATCAGTACAGTGTATATATATATATATACATCAATGACTAACCGCCTAACTTTGTCTAACAAACTTAGTGGAATGACTAATGACATAAATATCCCTAGAACTTACTAGAGTGTATGTGTAATCATAAGGACTAAAGTGTAATAACATCTTTGAAGAGTTAGACTATGTAATGCCCTTTGTATTGGATGCATCGATCTGTTTGTCATTCTTCTTTTTCTTCATTTGCTCCGCCGGTACACTGTCAACACCCCCCCCCCCTCAAGTTGGAGGGGGAGGAAATCACCCCAACTTGCCCAAAATAACACGATGGTGAGGACCAGAAAGAGATTTAGTAAAAATATCGGCTAACTGAGCGTGAGTTGGAAGAAAAGAGAGAGAAATGAAACCAGCCTGAAATTGTTGCCGGACAAAATGGCGATCAAGTTCAACGTGCTTGGTACGCTCGTGAAAAATGGGGTTTTTAGTGATATGGATCGCAACCTGACTGTCAGAAAGAAGAGGAACAGGTAGAGAAGGAGAAATACAAAGGTAATCCAAGAGGCGAACCAGCCAAGTAATCTCAGCAACAACACGCCGCATTGACCGGTATTCGGCTTCAGTGGAGGAAAGGGAGACGGAAGGTTGTTTCTTGGACTTCCAAGAAACAGGACTACCACCTACACTGATAAAAAAAACCACTGACAGACCGACGAGAGTCAAGGCAAGTTCCCCAATCTGAATCACAAAAAGCAAGGAGATCAAGAGAAGGGGAAGCATTAAGAAAAATACCAAGACCAGGATCATTCAGATAACGAAGACAATGTTTAGTTGCAGAAAGAAGAGGGAGACGAGGATCCTGCATATACTGACTAAGATGTTGGACGGTGAAGGATAGGTCGGGACGGGTGTGAGTTAAAAAATTGAGTTTGCCCAGTAAACGATGATATAGAGTTGGATCAGATAAGGGCTCCCCAACACCAGAAAACAACTTGCAAGTAGGGTCAAGAGGAGAACTCACAGGAGAGAGATCAAGACAATCAAACTCAACCAAGAGTTCAAGCAAGAACTTGCGTTGACTCAGAATCAATCCATGAGGCTTCTGCAGAACTTCCATCCCCAAGAAAAAAGATAATTTTCCTAAATCTTTAATCTTGAATTCAGCATCTAAGATTTGTTTTAGATCTTCTAGTTCCTGGAAATTGTTCCCAGTTAGTAGAATGTCGTCCACATAAACAGCAACCAAAGAAATAGAGTCCCCTGTCTTCTTGTAGAATAGAGAATAATCGTTGAGCGAATGAGAAAAACCCTTTAAATTCAAAGCAGCAGTAAGGCGAGCATACCATTGTCGAGATGCTTGGCGTAGACCATATAGGTATTTTATTAAGACGACAAACCATATTGGGAGAGAGAGGAGAAAGCCCGGCATGAAATTTCATATAGACTTCTTCAATGAGATCCCCATGTAGAAATGCGTTATTGACATCCAATTGATACAAACCCTAGTCCTTCTTGACAGCAATAGCTAAAATACACTTTATTGTAGTCATTTTAACCACGGGAGAAAAGGTCTCAGTAAAGTTTATGCCTTCCCTTTGGGTATCACCACGAAGCCTTTAGTCTTTCCACAGACCCATCAGATTTAAGCTTCACTTTGTAAACCCACTTATAAGGGAGAGCTTTCTTTCCTGGGGGAGAGTAACTACATCCCAAGTATCATTAGCTAACAAGGCATCAATTTCTTTGGTCATAGCTTCCTGCCAACCAGGGTGCATAGCCGCCTGGGAAAAGGAATTAGGTTCTTGAATGTGTGGAGTAGAATTGAGCAGAAGCTGATTAGGAGGAGATAAAGCAGAGAAATAGTAGTGATTAGGACTAACAGGAGAAAGAAAACAGGTAGTGTAGACATCAGTTAAATGCACAACACCACAAATATAGTCAGATAGGTATGAAGGAGTTTTATGTTCCCTAAGAGATCTTCGAAGGGCAATCTCCATGGGTAAGGAAGCAGAATGTTCAGGTACAGGAATAGATAGAGGGTTAGATGTGTTAGAAATTTGTGGTGATGGAGGAGTAGAATCAAGAAGAACAGGTGAGGAAGGACTAGATGGAGAAACATGGATGTTATTAGGATGATCATTGTGTGGGATATGTGGCAAAGGACTTGTGGGAAAGAGAGGTGTGGCAGAATTAGATAGATAGGCAAAAGGATAGAAAGATTCATGAAAGACCACTGTAAAGACCCGTAAAATTTCGCTAAAAATAATGCCCAAATAGGTCCCCGTGTTGTTATAACTATAGAAATTCTTAAGACGGACCCTTTTTGAGTAAAAAGTACCCCGGGAATTAAAAGATATAATTGTCCAGAATTGCGCACGTCTGCGGTCCACTATGCAATCGCAGATCAGGTATGCGGACCGCATAGTGGTCGCATACCTGGACAGTTTGTTGTCCATTTTGAGGAAAACATGCGGCCTAGAATGCGATCGCATTTCACGAATGCGGGCCACATAGTTGTCACATTCTTGCACCTTGACTTTTGCGGAGGGAGTTATGCATCGCACTATGCGATCGCATAACATGTCTGCAGACCGCATAGTGGTCGCATACCTGGGCAGTCTACTTTTCTTTTTGGCCCATTTGAGGGCCAATTATGCGACAGGAATGCGGACCGCATAGCAGGAATGCGATCACATTTCTGACCGTATTTATGCTTCGGGACTGTTAAATTTATAATTTCATACCCGACCCCCAGTTCATTAAAACACCTCCCCCTTTCATTTTAAGCTCATTTTATGATAAATTAGAGAGAGGAGAGAGTGGGTTCTAGAGAGAGGGAGTCCAACTTCATCAAATTTGTTCCTCCAACACTACTCAAACCTGGAATTGATCAAGTAGGACACCATTTTTTTCACTACAAGAGGTAATCTTCTACCCCATCAACCTAAATTTCCAAATTTTTGTTAA